>JAGFPH010024521.1:0-11327 GCA_018207615.1 Philaenus spumarius
ACCCATTTCCTGAAGGCCCAAAGCAAGCCACTTTTGATCCCAGGATTTTAATTGTTGAAGAGACGCCTAAGAAGCAAGACCTATGACCAACGCTCTCCAATAAATTGAAGATTATTAGTGTTCAAACTTTGTCTACGTTTAAATAAATAACTTACCTTAACTCAAGTGAAGTGTAATAATAATAAATAATCATTTAAAGTCCCATAACCAGAAGAAGAAGTTATAAACTGGGTGAGATCTATCCATAGGCCTATAAGTACTTACCTGAATTAACTCTATCTATATTTCAAACCATCCATCAGTGAAAACTTTAATATTACATATTTTGGAAAGACTTTGTAAAATACTTTTATAAGAAGAATTTGTTTGGACCATCAGTATAAATTTAACTTCGATATAATTCCCCTTTTGATACACCTACATACACATACATTATAACACATTGTACTATTTTCCTTCCTCCTTTTCAATTTTTATCTTTATCTAGAATAACTGTTTTTTAATCATTACTTTTGTTTTCAATAAAATAATATTGGGAAAAGTCGGCACTGACCCCCCGAGATATTAAGAGTGTTATAAAGACTATAACGAACATTTGATTTGAATTAACTTGTTTTGTGAATAATTGTACATATATATATTAATTTTTCTTTCTTTCAATTAAAGAAGTATTAAAATTGTAAACCTATTTTGTGTTTTGAATTGCATTAGTAATCTAATAGTATTATAACTTAGTTCCACAACGTGGGCTATTCAATTTGATAATTTAACCAAAGTTGGAGTGTAAAAAATTTGGCGCCGCAACGTGAAGGCTTTTCCCAATCTTACCATAAATAACTCCTTATTTTAAATAGATATAGAATTGTATAGTAATAGTTGTTGTATATATATTGTTTAAGTTGTGATTTAAATTAATATGGAAAACCAGCCTACATATAACCTTAGGACTAACATCAGCCTAACTCAAAGGGCTCAAGAGTCAGAAGGCTTGCCTAATTTTCACTCGTCCCGCCGAAATGAAGACGTGATCGCGGATTCATTAGGCGAAACGATGGAAGGGTCGCGGATTCCCGATATAAGCAACCGCCGGATGGAAGACGTGTCTGTAGGAGAACGGAGTTTAAGGGAAGAAATGTTTACCGATCTTATAGGCGAACCAGAGCCGGATAATGTAAATGTTAGAGCAAGTCTTGAGCCAGATACAATAAATCCAACCGACAACGCAACCCCCTCTAGAACTTCAACCCCACCCTTAACGATTGAAGATATGTTTTTTAATATTAGCCAACAATTCCAATACCTAAACCAGCAAATATCTGGTACGAATCAAGAACTTAAACAAAAAATATTAGATACAAATCAAGAACTTAAACAACAAATTTTAAACGTTAATAACAAATCCACCGAACAATTTAAACAAATTTTAGACGCAAATCAACAATTCAAACAACAATCCGAAAAACAAATTTCACAGGTAGTTACAGAAATGCGAACGCAATATTCTAATCTCAAAGAAGAATTTATTTACGCACAACAACAAACCAAGGCCGAATTCAAATTACAAATTGATCAACATAAAGAACATTTAAAATTACATGTTTCGGAAACACAAGAACAAACTAAAGAAGAATGCAAACAATTGGTTGAGAAAAACTACCGCGAAATTACTAATACCTTGCAGGAAGAAAGAGTTCGAATACAAAAAATTGAATTAGAGCAAAACCAACAAATTGACCGGATCGGACAACTCGTTTCAACCAATAATGATCGTGTTGAAAAGTTAGAAAAATTTGTAAAGGAAGACCAAACCCTATCCTCAAAAAACATCCATGTAGTTTGCGGAAGACAATTTGATGGGGACCTAAATTTTATGGGAGAGAACATAACCCCACAGAGATATTGAACAAAATAAAAAAGTTTCATGAGAGAAGGATGGCATTTAACCAGGGCAGCGATTCGAATATCCACCTAACCGACAATCTAGACATGTGTTTAGAGGGACATGCATCTAGATGGTTTAGCTTAATTAAAAATAACATCAACTGTTGGGAAGATTTTCAGGAATATTTTGAGAACAAATATTGGAGCCGAGAGATTCAGAGAGGCATTAAATATAAAATGGAGAAAGAGAAATTTAGACCATATGGAACACTGACCCGTGCCGAATACTTCACGGAGCGAGTTATCACGCTAAAGGCTATGAATCCACCCCTATCTGAGGATGAAATTGTTACCTGCCTAGCAGAACACTTCGAAGACATAATCCAAGACGCAAGGAGAGTCCAATGTATTAATGGAATAATGGACTTCATTTCGTTACTCCAAAGGGAAGACGTCAAAGATAGCCAGAATAGATCCCATCGAGAGCAACGCCCTATATCACCCCTGATGCGAAAAAATCCCTCTCAACCACGCGAAACACACTTCAGTCCCCGAACAACTTTCCAATTCACCCCTCCACCAAATTTCCAACCCTATAACCGACTAAATAATTTCCAACCCTCAAAATATCGATCCCAACCCCCAAATAAAAACTATCAAAATCCACCAGCACGTTTTTCACCCCCTCAATCGCCCCGAAACCGAAATTTTAACCCTACCACTGTCCAACCCTACCGCAACAATTACCCCAATCCTTCAAGACCCCAATTCCAACCCCACAACACGCCTCGATATCAAAATTATCCGACCCCCGAACAAGCAAATGTCTGCCATGCAATAGCCGAACAAGTTAAACCCCCAACCCCACTTATTACATGCTCCTCAACGACAAATACGTCAAAAAACTAGAAAGCACAGTAAATGTCCCAGGCCTACAAAAAGATATAATTCATTCCCTCATACCCCAGAAAAAACAAAACGACATTATCCCTGTGCAACAAAAACATCTCGGAAATATTAGGCCAATCCAAGAAACTAAAATTAATCAAAACAACCCCTCTAATAAAATAACTTTCATTAGCACAATGTATTGTGATCGAGAGTTTTTACTCGAAGAAAATCAAACTGAAAAAAGTTTAAATACAAATATCAATCAAATTAAATGTCCTGAAATCACCATCCAAATCGGATCGACGAAAACCTTAGCTTTAATTGACACAGGATCAAACATAACCTGTCTGTCTCAACAATGGTTCATAGACAATAAAGATAAAATCGGAAAATATGAAGAGCTGCCTACAACAAATATACAAATCCACACGGCTGTAGGAACAAAGACTTGCAGAGTATCTAGAATAATTATGATAAGAATGAAGATAGAAGGAGAAGAATTATATGTTAATATGTTAATTGTGCCGAATTTAATTAGAAACATAATATTAGGAATGGACTGGATAGTAAATACAGAGACGGAAATAAACTTTTATACGAAATATATAAATATGAGAATAAATGATAAGCGAATCGTTATAAAGTTTGAGGAGGCAAAGCAAGAAGGAATTCTATGTTATATTATTAAAGAAAACACACCTAATTATGATACAATGAATAAAAATGAAGAATACAACTATGTAAACAAAGAGAATCAACAACGCGGCGCAAATAATCTTATCAATATTTTAGATGAACCCACTATAAACCACAATTTAAAAGAAAATCTTAATCCAGGACCACAACAAAAATTAGAGTTAACTCAAGCATTACTAACTTATAGACCATTTACAAATTCATCGAATAGAGTACAAGTTAATGACGTAAGACCAGCTGTTCTCAAATTGAGGTCAATGACCTACTTCCAACAGAAGAGCAATTTCCAATCATATGCCTACAGTAACAGCGGAAGACAAACTACTTAAATATATTTTTCATTGTTAGTTTTAGTTCCATGAAAACATTTATACAAATATTTTCAAGGAAAGTCACCAAGGGGATAATTGTAACAATTCAAAATATACCACAAAATTATTAACAAGCCAAAAGAATCCTACATTAATGTATTTCAACTAAACACGCATGAGTGCGAGAGAGACAGAAGATTGATAGTAAAAATCATTCAGAAACAATCCGACCGACGGCATCTAGCGGACGGAATCGCAAGCAACAAATTAACAAGATTCTAAAACACCCGACTTTCGATAACGTTTTACGTAATTAATAATATTTCCAGACCTCGTATCCCTATCTTTCCTATATCAAAATTCATCTAAATTAATCAACCAATCCATCCAAATTATAAGATTAACTCCATCAACAAGCGTTCGACCGAAACTCACTTTTTTAATCCACTCGAAATCAGACCGGCATACTAAAATCTAGGCCATATCAGAAATACAATCATCGATCCTAAGAGAACCAAAATTCAAATCAAAAAATGAAGAACACCATTAGATAGAATGAAAGATTCTTCATCAAAAATGTCTTTGGCAAAATTTTATAGGAAATACCGTTAAGCCATAACAATCCATTGAAAGTCGACGAAACAACGGCAAAAGTTAGATAGAGGAAGACGACATGTTTATTAAGCCCCGCCCACAGTCATGTGACCGCTTGCAACGCGGAAAACACCAGTTTAAAAGCCAAATGTATAGTTTTAATTGTAAATAGTAGATGTTAGAAAATAATTTGTACAAGGAGCTATTTTTGGTATTTTTATGCAATTTTCTTATTTAATCAATTTCTTTTAATTTTATTATTCAATATTAGTTGTAAAACAAAATTATTTCAAAATTTAATCAAAACAACACCAAATAAATACACTACATTTTAAATTACACTTTTTTGTACAACAATCCACACCCCAGAAGATACGAAATTCACCAGGCCTTATGTACCCTGTGACGTTTTTAGACATTCGCGCCACCTATATTTTTTTTCTTTATTAAATATTACTTCTTTCCGACAGTTTACAACTTCTATCATTTATCCTTACCGACAGTTCCCAAATAGTTATCCTTTTCTCCGCCAGACGTCGACTCCGTACGGTATCTGAAGCCGTACACACTGCTTTAGTATGCCATAGCATTTTGTAACCCATCAGCTGTTCCTTATCTATTGAGTTAAAATTCGCTTTGTCATGAGGGTTGGTAGAAGGTCGGCCATTAGACCGTTACGAACGAATCTTTAAGACGCTGCCAAGTGCTAGTCATGTCATTAAATTTTAAATAATTTGATCGCGATTAACGACGGTGTGTCGCTGAACAACATGAATTACTTCTAAACCTTTGTTTTCCGGATACCAGGTAGAAATATTTTAGCTTTACCTTAATAATTATAAAATATTACTTGTAAAACTTAATTAGGTTATTTCCACTTTTGGTTCATGTACAACTTCCTGACTCTTTTTGTTCAATTTATTAGAGAAACCTGTGTATTTCTTTTTTTACTACAGCCTAAATTTTAAAATCAAACAAGCCTAAAGTGTTATGCATTAATTAACTATAACTGTGTAGTCTTTCTACAGTGTAACCGATATTGAAAACTTTTAATAAGCTATAAGCAAAATATTGCTGATATGTAACTAAACGTTAACATTTCTTTTATGTTACCATGTGGCTTACCTAACATGTACAGACAGTCTTATGCAACATTACGCATGTTATATTAACCATCACAATCTAAGTAGCAATTTGCCATCTTGTGCTACAAATTTCAATAAAACAGCCAACTCAAAGAACTATCATTTTATGCTTATTTAAATAACTGCAAGTTTTCTAAAAAAGAAATTGTTATTTGTGTTATACAGTTATACTGGTCCAACTCCAGGGAATGTTTTAATACAATGGCATAACCTGCAACAGCTACGCTTAGAAAAGGCCTACTTTCCAACTGAACTTTAAAAAAATTAAACAAAATATTTATACAGTGTTTTAATTAGAGACAGAACTTAATTTAAAATGAGAACTATCTGCATTTGTTCTTTTCCTTTTATGTTAAGTGTTAAATAGGCTGTATTTTGAAAGTAATTTTTGTATATGTGTACTATTTAGGATATGTTAGTATTTAATAAATTGGGAGGAGCAAGCTAGCACATTTCGGACCTTAGCCCTAAGGGCTGCATATTAGAAATTTTACACCTTTTTTTTTATATATAGAGAGACGTCTCATAATTAATTTTGTCTATTTATTCAATTATTTATAATTACCTTTTAGAGTTGGCCAACGACATATATATATATTTATTCTTAAAACAAATCCATGGTATTTCATGTTAAAACTTTGTAACTTGTAAATCTTTTCTGTATAAATTCTTTAATTATTATTAAAAGGGAGGGTTTTTGATTTTTATTTTCGGGGAGGGTTTTTAAATTCAATTCAATAAAATATATATGTTTTCTTTTTTTAATCTCAAACTTTTTGAATTAAGGGCATATTAATAATTTTTTTTGTATTAAGGGCATGTAAACTTTTATTTTGGTTAATAAAACCAAAAATTATACCTATTTCTATAGTTTATTGAGCTAACCTCTAGGTATCCTGTGCATTGTAAGAGATAAGCTGAAATATTCCTACTTTTGGTGATATTTAAATTCTAAGGTAAGTTTTGAACAGTACCAATCTATGTGGCCCAGTATTGCTTCCGTTCCCTTAATTATTCTTTTGTAAGATTGGTACAACCCATTTCCTGAAGGCCCAAAGCAAGCCACTTTTGATCCCAGGATTTTAATTGTTGAAGAGACGCCTAAGAAGCAAGACCTATGACCAACGCTCTCCAATAAATTGAAGATTATTAGTGTTCAAACTTTGTCTACGTTTAAATAAATAACTTACCTTAACTCAAGTGAAGTGTAATAATAATAAATAATCATTTAAAGTCCCATAACCAGAAGAAGAAGTTATAAACTGGGTGAGATCTATCCATAGGCCTATAAGTACTTACCTGAATTAACTCTATCTATATTTCAAACCATCCATCAGTGAAAACTTTAATATTACATATTTTGGAAAGACTTTGTAAAATACTTTTATAAGAAGAATTTGTTTGGACCATCAGTATAAATTTAACTTCGATATAATTCCCCTTTTGATACACCTACATACACATACATTATAACACATTGTACTATTTTCCTTCCTCCTTTTCAATTTTTATCTTTATCTAGAATAACTGTTTTTTAATCATTACTTTTGTTTTCAATAAAATAATATTGGGAAAAGTCGGCACTGACCCCCCGAGATATTAAGAGTGTTATAAAGACTATAACGAACATTTGATTTGAATTAACTTGTTTTGTGAATAATTGTACATATATATATTAATTTTTCTTTCTTTCAATTAAAGAAGTATTAAAATTGTAAACCTATTTTGTGTTTTGAATTGCATTAGTAATCTAATAGTATTATAACTTAGTTCCACAACGTGGGCTATTCAATTTGATAATTTAACCAAAGTTGGAGTGTAAAAAATTTGGCGCCGCAACGTGAAGGCTTTTCCCAATCTTACCATAAATAACTCCTTATTTTAAATAGATATAGAATTGTATAGTAATAGTTGTTGTATATATATTGTTTAAGTTGTGATTTAAATTAATATGGAAAACCAGCCTACATATAACCTTAGGACTAACATCAGCCTAACTCAAAGGGCTCAAGAGTCAGAAGGCTTGCCTAATTTTCACTCGTCCCGCCGAAATGAAGACGTGATCGCGGATTCATTAGGCGAAACGATGGAAGGGTCGCGGATTCCCGATATAAGCAACCGCCGGATGGAAGACGTGTCTGTAGGAGAACGGAGTTTAAGGGAAGAAATGTTTACCGATCTTATAGGCGAACCAGAGCCGGATAATGTAAATGTTAGAGCAAGTCTTGAGCCAGATACAATAAATCCAACCGACAACGCAACCCCCTCTAGAACTTCAACCCCACCCTTAACGATTGAAGATATGTTTTTTAATATTAGCCAACAATTCCAATACCTAAACCAGCAAATATCTGGTACGAATCAAGAACTTAAACAAAAAATATTAGATACAAATCAAGAACTTAAACAACAAATTTTAAACGTTAATAACAAATCCACCGAACAATTTAAACAAATTTTAGACGCAAATCAACAATTCAAACAACAATCCGAAAAACAAATTTCACAGGTAGTTACAGAAATGCGAACGCAATATTCTAATCTCAAAGAAGAATTTATTTACGCACAACAACAAACCAAGGCCGAATTCAAATTACAAATTGATCAACATAAAGAACATTTAAAATTACATGTTTCGGAAACACAAGAACAAACTAAAGAAGAATGCAAACAATTGGTTGAGAAAAACTACCGCGAAATTACTAATACCTTGCAGGAAGAAAGAGTTCGAATACAAAAAATTGAATTAGAGCAAAACCAACAAATTGACCGGATCGGACAACTCGTTTCAACCAATAATGATCGTGTTGAAAAGTTAGAAAAATTTGTAAAGGAAGACCAAACCCTATCCTCAAAAAACATCCATGTAGTTTGCGGAAGACAATTTGATGGGGACCTAAATTTTATGGGAGAGAACATAACCCCACAGAGATATTGAACAAAATAAAAAAGTTTCATGAGAGAAGGATGGCATTTAACCAGGGCAGCGATTCGAATATCCACCTAACCGACAATCTAGACATGTGTTTAGAGGGACATGCATCTAGATGGTTTAGCTTAATTAAAAATAACATCAACTGTTGGGAAGATTTTCAGGAATATTTTGAGAACAAATATTGGAGCCGAGAGATTCAGAGAGGCATTAAATATAAAATGGAGAAAGAGAAATTTAGACCATATGGAACACTGACCCGTGCCGAATACTTCACGGAGCGAGTTATCACGCTAAAGGCTATGAATCCACCCCTATCTGAGGATGAAATTGTTACCTGCCTAGCAGAACACTTCGAAGACATAATCCAAGACGCAAGGAGAGTCCAATGTATTAATGGAATAATGGACTTCATTTCGTTACTCCAAAGGGAAGACGTCAAAGATAGCCAGAATAGATCCCATCGAGAGCAACGCCCTATATCACCCCTGATGCGAAAAAATCCCTCTCAACCACGCGAAACACACTTCAGTCCCCGAACAACTTTCCAATTCACCCCTCCACCAAATTTCCAACCCTATAACCGACTAAATAATTTCCAACCCTCAAAATATCGATCCCAACCCCCAAATAAAAACTATCAAAATCCACCAGCACGTTTTTCACCCCCTCAATCGCCCCGAAACCGAAATTTTAACCCTACCACTGTCCAACCCTACCGCAACAATTACCCCAATCCTTCAAGACCCCAATTCCAACCCCACAACACGCCTCGATATCAAAATTATCCGACCCCCGAACAAGCAAATGTCTGCCATGCAATAGCCGAACAAGTTAAACCCCCAACCCCACTTATTACATGCTCCTCAACGACAAATACGTCAAAAAACTAGAAAGCACAGTAAATGTCCCAGGCCTACAAAAAGATATAATTCATTCCCTCATACCCCAGAAAAAACAAAACGACATTATCCCTGTGCAACAAAAACATCTCGGAAATATTAGGCCAATCCAAGAAACTAAAATTAATCAAAACAACCCCTCTAATAAAATAACTTTCATTAGCACAATGTATTGTGATCGAGAGTTTTTACTCGAAGAAAATCAAACTGAAAAAAGTTTAAATACAAATATCAATCAAATTAAATGTCCTGAAATCACCATCCAAATCGGATCGACGAAAACCTTAGCTTTAATTGACACAGGATCAAACATAACCTGTCTGTCTCAACAATGGTTCATAGACAATAAAGATAAAATCGGAAAATATGAAGAGCTGCCTACAACAAATATACAAATCCACACGGCTGTAGGAACAAAGACTTGCAGAGTATCTAGAATAATTATGATAAGAATGAAGATAGAAGGAGAAGAATTATATGTTAATATGTTAATTGTGCCGAATTTAATTAGAAACATAATATTAGGAATGGACTGGATAGTAAATACAGAGACGGAAATAAACTTTTATACGAAATATATAAATATGAGAATAAATGATAAGCGAATCGTTATAAAGTTTGAGGAGGCAAAGCAAGAAGGAATTCTATGTTATATTATTAAAGAAAACACACCTAATTATGATACAATGAATAAAAATGAAGAATACAACTATGTAAACAAAGAGAATCAACAACGCGGCGCAAATAATCTTATCAATATTTTAGATGAACCCACTATAAACCACAATTTAAAAGAAAATCTTAATCCAGGACCACAACAAAAATTAGAGTTAACTCAAGCATTACTAACTTATAGACCATTTACAAATTCATCGAATAGAGTACAAGTTAATGACGTAAGACCAGCTGTTCTCAAATTGAGGTCAATGACCTACTTCCAACAGAAGAGCAATTTCCAATCATATGCCTACAGTAACAGCGGAAGACAAACTACTTAAATATATTTTTCATTGTTAGTTTTAGTTCCATGAAAACATTTATACAAATATTTTCAAGGAAAGTCACCAAGGGGATAATTGTAACAATTCAAAATATACCACAAAATTATTAACAAGCCAAAAGAATCCTACATTAATGTATTTCAACTAAACACGCATGAGTGCGAGAGAGACAGAAGATTGATAGTAAAAATCATTCAGAAACAATCCGACCGACGGCATCTAGCGGACGGAATCGCAAGCAACAAATTAACAAGATTCTAAAACACCCGACTTTCGATAACGTTTTACGTAATTAATAATATTTCCAGACCTCGTATCCCTATCTTTCCTATATCAAAATTCATCTAAATTAATCAACCAATCCATCCAAATTATAAGATTAACTCCATCAACAAGCGTTCGACCGAAACTCACTTTTTTAATCCACTCGAAATCAGACCGGCATACTAAAATCTAGGCCATATCAGAAATACAATCATCGATCCTAAGAGAACCAAAATTCAAATCAAAAAATGAAGAACACCATTAGATAGAATGAAAGATTCTTCATCAAAAATGTCTTTGGCAAAATTTTATAGGAAATACCGTTAAGCCATAACAATCCATTGAAAGTCGACGAAACAACGGCAAAAGTTAGATAGAGGAAGACGACATGTTTATTAAGCCCCGCCCACAGTCATGTGACCGCTTGCAACGCGGAAAACACCAGTTTAAAAGCCAAATGTATAGTTTTAATTGTAAATAGTAGATGTTAGAAAATAATTTGTACAAGGAGCTATTTTTGGTATTTTTATGCAATTTTCTTATTTAATCAATTTCTTTTAATTTTATTATTCAATATTAGTTGTAAAACAAAATTATTTCAAAATTTAATCAAAACAACACCAAATAAATACACTACATTTTAAATTACACTTTTTTGTACAACAATCCACACCCCAGAAGATACGAAATTCACCAGGCCTTATGTACCC
>JAGFPH010024522.1:0-11326 GCA_018207615.1 Philaenus spumarius
TAGAGGTACTGACCTATACTGTTTAGTCACAGTATGTTACCGATAACAGTATAATTAATTATAATATTTCGTCCTTATTATCACATTACGGTATATAATTAGAATTAAAAAAAACCAGAGGTAGGGTTCTAACTTAAACAGTTATTATTTTCTAATTTTAGGCAATATAGGAGGCACTGATAAACCCACTCAAATCTAATTGCAACCAATCTGGCAACCCTGTTCCTATCGCGTATTAAAATGGCTGTTCATTGTCTGTGTTAAATCCCATAAGCGATTTTTGGTTTGTTAATTTGTTATGTTATATTTGTTTTAGAATGTTTATAATTGATTTCCCGCGATCAGTGAAGTGTCTAATTTCATTATATATATAGGAAAAAGTGATATATAGTGTAATTCTATTAAAACCTGTAGTCACGACGTCCGAAACTAGAACCGAATTTTGTAACTTTTTATGACTGACTGTAATAATAAGTATTATATTAGTAAACTAATCAAAATGATTCTTTGATTAATTACTTTTTTAAATTCCGACGTCAGTCAATATTTTATAGCATTTAGCAATTAATTGATATCGAAGTTTATTTATTTCATCAGGCTTCTTCAATCCATGAATTGGCAACTGTACAGTAGGCCTATGTTACAGAATGGCAGGCCATTTTAGTGCGTTTTTTGTTGCAGCAAGGATTTTTTTAAATTTAGTTTTCCTAATTTCTTAAAAATAGTAATTGTACCCCAATTCAAAGTGTTCTTTGTTTTAAAAAAAGATCCAAATAATTTATGTATGCAACTAAAAAATTGATCGATGTAAAAGTAAAATTGTAAAAGTTATTAGTTCAGGAAGCAAAAAATGTTCAGTAACGGAAAAATCCAACTATTACAAAAGTTTTGTAATTTAGTTCTAAATAGAAGTGTATAAATATATATATCAATTCAAAAATGTTATTCAGAAAATAACATTTTTATGTTACTACTACAAGACCCCTTACAAAAGCAGAAATACTTTGAAAATTGAATTATTAATATATACGTTATTCAATAACTAAATTTGATTATATAAAATTGTTATGCATTATTTTTGGCACAAAGTCACAATATTATAATATAATAAATTACCTTAAAAGGTCCGTCTTGTGGCTTCAATTTTGGTCTCTGACTAGTTTCGAAGTCGCAACTTCATCATCAGAACTTCTCCTTAGTTTTTATTTTTTCATTCCTTCTGCAGGAATCGTCAAATGAATAACCACATTTTTGAGAATAACCACAGATCTGGAGATTTCCAATCCTGTGTGGAGCCATTATATTTATGTGCGAAAGGCAGAACAATGGATGCACAGGAAGAATTTGAAATTTACAAAGCGTACAAAAGTAAACCTGACGACATGTTGAATGATCAGTTATCTTTCAGATCGAATCAGCTGTACGATACTGCCCTAAAACATACATCGAAGGTCAATAGTGGTTAATATTTCGTTCTTATCGACAGTGCTCCACCGGATACTATCGAGTGCACACCGGTGCTAGTCACGACTGTTTTAATTAGTGTTTGTGTATGTGTTGTGTGTTTTGACTATTGTTTTAAATTTGACGATTCCTGCAGAAGGAATGAAAAAATAAAAACTAAGGAGAAGTTCTGATGATGAAGTTGCGACTTCGAAACTAGTCAGAGACCAAAATTGAAGTCACAAGACGGACCTTTTAAGGTAATTTATTATATTATAATATAAAATTGTAGAGAAGAAATCATTAAATTGATCTGTATAATTGAAAATTTTAAATAACCTTATTCTTATAAAAATATTCCACTTTGTTTTGCAAAAATTCAAAATTAAAACAACGCTCCAAAAAGTAACATAAAACTCTACCCTATTCACAAAGAAAGCTGGTTGCAAGTTACTTGTTTCTAGGCGCTTGCTCCTAGCGCTTGCAAGCCCTTGTGAATAGTTTTGGGTGTTCACAACAAAAGCTTTCAACTTTCATTCCGAGAATGACTTCCTCAAGTGATGAAGAATAATTTTTGCTTGCAAATGTAGATTTGAAAGTGAACCGAAAGAGAATCGGTATACATGAAATTAAGCGCGGAAGAGGAAGATGTGGTGAAATAGTTTCCTCAATTAATATTGGACATTGTAAGGTTTTTTTCTTATATTGAGAATGGAGTTTATATCCTCAAGAAAATTGAAACTACTTTGGATAAATCCTGGGGAAACTGGCATAAGCAACCAATTCATTCGGAAGAACGGCTAGTTATTTGTATGAGGTAAGTCTTTAATATGTTTGAAACTATTTGTTTTAATAACCATTTACCATATAATAATTCTATACAAATAGTTTTTAAAAACCATTATAAGATAAAAAATATAGTTTTCACTGCGAGTTGTCAGCGACTTGACTGCTACCAGCGCCGGAAAACAAGTATCAAAACTTCTTGCATGCCGGTCAGCGCTTGTAGCAGGCGCTTGCAAATCAGAACAAGCGTTGCCTCTGAACGCACAAACTTGATACAATGAAAACTTTTTCTCGCGCCGGTCAGCGCCGGCCAGCGCCGGCCAGCGCTTGCAACCAGCTTTCTTTGTGAACGCACCCTATGCTATGTAGACACAAATTAGAAAACTTCCTGGCGAATATAATACACTTCCTCGTTATGGTCATTTCTGTCTCTACATCACATCAGCGATGTCGTTTTTGAAGACACCTGATAGGACCACACTGGCAGAGAAGTATATTACTATTCAAACCTATGGTAAGGCGCTAACAAGTGGACAACGGACTGTAATTTTAACTGTTTTTGGTAATCTGCTTATTAAAAACCCAAAGAGTACTCTACGTAAATCTTAAAAACGTACGGCTATGTTAACAGGCACAAGCAGAACAACGGTGGAGGGTATTAAGTTGTTTATGCAGTACATAGTTTATAATTTTATTAAAACCGTAAAAGATGTCCGATTGAAATGATACGCAAGCAGAAATGTTCTTAATATGAACTCGTGAATCTTTATATCATATTATAATTTGTTTTATTTTAATATTGAACTAGGGCGATCAAGGAAGCGTCACTAATTGCATTGTAAAAAGGGTCGATATTGCAGGGCAGTAGGTCAGTTTGGGTTGGCACGACCCAAAACTTATGTTATGTTGTAACGATCAATCTAGTCTCGAGCGCTGCCGAATGATTGTAAAATGTCTGTATTGCACGTGCACGGAATAAATCGAATTACCTCCTTTACTTTATATCAATCGAAAAAATAGAATTTCTTCTTCAAATTTATATAAAAGTATGCATATTTCAAATTATGTTTGATACAACGTTTACAAAATGTGCTTGCTCATTGGTTGAAAACTATCAAATTGCAAGGGTTTACAGAAATACGCCTATCTAAGAAACTATAGGCGTGACTCGTGACGAATATTCTGAAGGCAGTGTTAGAAAACTCAAATCTTGACGAATCCAAATGTGTCATTATATTCTCTTCAAACCCAGTTTGTCTAGCAATTATAATCCAGAGAAAAGAGGGGAGCTGTGCACCATTTTTCTTTATTTTCTCGCATGACATTAGCTGTTTAGAAAACTACAATTTTAAAACGATGACTACATATATAAATATAGGCCTACGTTTTAGAAAACATTTGTAAATAAAAAAATTAAGTTTCAATCATTTCCTTTCCAATGGTATTTGTTTTATTGAGATTGGATGATTTTTGGTGGGTTAAATACTCAATTAAATCAGATGTTACAATATTGCTGTCTCAGCCGGCTAAGACGACACTATAGTGCTGTCTGCCGCTTGGAGGGTTAAAATTTTCTGTAAATGTTTTTTTCCAAATTGTTCAATTTTTTGCAGCTAAGTAGGGTATATTTTTTTCAGATCCAGGATCCTCATCAGAAAGCCCTAGCGTTTTGTTTTATGAGAGATTGCTTGACCAGGACCAGAAAACACAGTCTCAACCAAGCTCATCAGAAATTCGCTACAGCAGTATTCCAGACTGTCCAGACACAGAAACAAAGGGAAAGTCTGACCAAGAAACCCAGCCTCAACCATGCTCACTTCTCCATAGCAATACTCCAGGAACAAAAGAAGATGCAGATACAGCTTCTAATACTGGATTACTACTACTCTCCACATCACCCTAGTATTTTACCTGATATGTTTTCGGTTCAATTACTTTCAGGTAGAATACTTACTTTCCAGAAAAGTTGGTACCAGTTGATTCCTTGGCTTCATGTTGATGGGCCAGAAGGAGTCAAATGTGTTTATTGTTTGAAGTACGTCATGTCGTGTCCACAAAGAACACTAGCAACCAAAGCTGGTGATGCTTTTAGTGAAAGAGGTTTTATAAACTAGAAAAAGGCTTTAGAAAAGTTTAAAAGACACAAACAATGTTCTGCTCATTCTCAAGCGGTACTGAGCCTTACTCAGCTGCAAGCACCAATCGAAAGACAGCTATCTAGTCTAAAAAAAGAACAACAAGAATTAGCACTTGATTCCCTTATGACAATTATCATTAGCCTTAAATATCTTGTAAGGCAAGGTTTGGCAATCAGAGGGCATCAAAACTATGAAGGCAATCTAATGGAACTACTGAAATTATGCAGTGATGATAACCCAATGCTGAAATCGTGGCTTCAAAAGTACAAAAACTACACACACCCTGCTACACAAAATGAAATTATTCAGATCATGGGGAGCGAAATAGTAAACACCCTCATCCAGAACATCAAGTCATCAGAACCGTTACTCTTTTCTGTAATTTGTGATGGCACAAGAGCCATTTCTGGGGATGAACAAGAAAGCATTTGTATAAGATGGTGTGACAAAGATCTTGAGCATCATGAGAGTTTTATTGGTTTTTATAAAACTGCAAATACATGCGGCTCGGACTTAGCAGCCCTGATATGTGATGTGTTACTAAGACTTCAGCTGCCCTTAGAAAACCTTCGGGGACAAACGTATGACGGAGCAGGGAACATGAAAGGAATCCATAAAGGGACTCAGTCTATTATCATAGAAAAGCAACCTATGGCAGAGTATATCCATTGTGGTGGACACTGCTGCAACTTAATAATGAAAGCCAGCTGTGAAGTGTCGAGGATAGTGAAGAACGCTATGGAATGGGCACATCAGTTAGGAGTATTTTTTTCAACTGTAAAAGCCAAAGATGAGTATGTGCATGTTCTTGAAGCTGCTTTGGAAGGCCCTGTAGGTAACATAGCAAAAATAAAACCTTTATGTCCTACAAGATAGCTCTACAGGAGTGCACAAATCAATTAAATTTTGAAGAAATATCCGTTTATACTAAAAACGTTGACTGAGTTGACTGATCAGGGACATGAAGGAGCAAGTGGACTTTTGACGGTGTTTGAGGATGGCAAAACTTACCTTGGTTTTCTAATGGGAAAAGATGTGGCTGAAATGCTGGAAATATTAAACAGAAGTTTTCAAGCACAGAAAAAGACTGCAGCTGGACTCTGCAAATCTGTGGAACACATTATTAAAGGTTTGGAAGAGCTAAGAACACCTGAAAATTTTTCTGACGTGTATAGCGAGTGTAAGAACAAGATTACAGAGCTTGAACTTAAACAGTTGCATTGTCCAAGGAAAAGAACTGTCACAAAGAGGTTTAATGAAGGCACGGAGTGGCACACATTTGAATCCCCTGAGAGCTTTTTTTAGGAAAGAGTATTTTGAAGTAATTGACGAAGCTGTCCAAGGACTTAAGATTCGAATACTAGACCAACCCAGGATGAAAAAACAAGTGTTGTTAGAGACTGTATTGCTACAGAAAGAATGCTTTGATGTTCTGTTACCATATTCAGAAATTGACACTGAAGCACTAAAATCAGAACTGTCATTATTTCTCCTGCAGCATGATGTAAAATGCCTTAAAGATGCAAAGGACGCTTTGGTGGCAATGCATGCTGGAGTAAGACTAATGTTCAAAAACATTGAGTGCCTAGTAAGACTTCTGCTTGTTTCACCAGCTTCACGATGTGAGGCAGAACATAGTTTTAGTGCTCTTCGGAGACTCAAAAACTATCTTCGCTCCACTATGACGCAGCAGAGACTAAATCATGTAGCTGTTTGTTATGTTCACAAAAATCTTTTAGACACTTTTGATGTTAAGAACATTGCAAAAGAATTTATAAGCAGAAATGACTCAAGGATTACCCACATTTGATGTTGTTTAGTTTTATTTACTTGTTGATGTTTTTATTATTATGTTTTATTAATTTTTTAAAATGTTCATAAGAAAGAAAATAACTTGTACCTACTTACAAACAAGTTACTCTTGTTAGTGTTAAACGTTTTGTGATCTCTATATTTTATGTTTTTTTGTACAGTATTCATGAGAAAGAAAATACGTCTTGTAATTAGAAATAAGTTACCCTTGTTAGTGTTAAACGTTTCATGATCTCTATTTTTTTATGTTTGTTTTTTAAAGTATTCATAAGGCAGAAAATACTTATAATAGTTGTAATTAGAAACAAATCACCCTTGTTACAAAAATATAGTATAGTGAGAAAGTAAAACACTAGGCCTATTTTGTTAAATATTAATAAAACAGCTGATTTCACTCATCATCTGCAATACTTGAACAAAACCCAGCGTAGATTATACTTTCTGGTTATGTTTACAAATTCAATCATTATAATTTCTTGTGAAGTTGATATTTTTAAATTAATATGAGTTATATAACTAATGTGTGCTACAGGCCTAAACGTCCCTTACTTCCGTTATAATAGCTCCCCGCCAAACATCGTTAAAAGAAATATCAAGCTCCACGCCAAACAGCGTTGAAACAAATTTCAAGCTCTCCCCAAACAACGTTGAAAGAATTTTGAAGCTCTCCGTCAATCAAATCAGCGATGAAAGAAATTAACTATTTTACACAGGTTTATACACGGTATATAGAATACTAACGGTAGGATTCACAAACTCTTGGCGTCATCGGCAATGAATACTTAAATGTTTAAAGTATGAAACATTTAAGTATTCATTGTCATCGGTGCCCACTGCTAAGAGAAATGAAAATCAGCTGTTTATTATCAATTGCTGTCGTATTAACAGAGTATATTATTATACACATTCTGTGAAAAATCATCAAGATACGTTAAATTACTTTATTTATAAATTATTATTATTAAATTTTTAGTATCGAAAACGTACCTATACTTTGTAAACAAAATTTGACAGTACATTTTTAAAATGTACATATATTTTGATATATATATTTGATTTTAAATATTAAAAAACATTTGGATTCACAATAAAATTCTCTATAACTTATTACATTCATAACCCAATACATAATTAAAATAAATGTCAAATAATACAAAATTTAAAAAAATATTGTTCACCATTTGTCGAATTTGAAATACCGTAGTAATTTTTATAGGCCTAACCAGTAAAGGTATTAAAATTTGTTGTGACAACCTGATTTTTCTTGTAATTGTTATTACAGATATGTTTTCTATATGTGGTTCAAATTTTATTAAAATCGGTTAAATATTTTTAAAGTTATTCAATTTTTACTGAAGACATGAACAAACAATTTTTCACCGAATAAAGATATCGGAAAGTAATTTTTATAGGCCTAATCAGTAAAGGTATTAAAATTTGTTGTAACAATCTGATTTTTTAATATTATTATTAAAGATATGTTTTCTATGTGTAGTTCAAATTTGATTAAAATCGGTTAAATATTTTTAAAGTTTTTCAATTTTTGCATAAGGCTCCATGAGAAGCTTATGGAGCTTATGAGAAACTGGGCACCGATGACGTCACGAGTTAATGCTCATCCACTCGTGAACCCTACCGTTAGTATTCTATATACCGTGGGTTTCTATGTGCACACCAAGACCGAGGCGCGAAGCACTGAACATGCTCCTTTGGCGGTATTTCATTCATATCAATTCTTTTTTCGGCTGTGGAGGTTTTCTTGCGGGCAAATTTTTACAACGTGGTTATTTTTAGGGACTTAAACTTTTCTTTAAAAATCAATGCCTAGGCCTATAAATTCTTAGAATTAAGGAAAGTATTTATTTGTATCGCTGTTGATATTAAAATCAGCTGATCTCAGTAATTTAGTGGTGCTGTAAACGTAAACTATGTTATCATTGTACATCATGGAATGTTACTGAGAAACGACTGTTTAACGATAAAAAAATATATATTAAATTTATTTATTAATATAGTCTATTAATCACAGTGTGATGAAAAGTATCGTTCATCACACTGGCCAAAAGTGGCTTTTCGATCCTCGCTCATTTTCCGTTAAATAAGTTAAACTTGAGCTCGTATCGAAAAGCGTCACTTTCGGCACAGAGTACCTGTGCTTTCGGTCCTAGTGATGAAATACGAAAAGGTTATTTATTGTTAGATGAAATAAATAGGCTACCTTTTTAGGCCTATAAACGGACCATTTAAATTGGGTTTTGGTGTTTGAATTTGGTATTCAAATACTTCATACCTTCCGGTGAGCTTGCACCCTCAGATATCAAGACCAAAATCCGTCCATGAGTCTCACACACCAGGGGACACGTGCTCCCTGATGGTACCTAAAACATTTAAGTATTCATTGCCTAATGCAGTCAAAACGCATTTATTACAGCTGATCTTTATCAACAATGAATATTCATGGTTAACGTCTGGTGTAAAATTAGTGGTTAATTAATAAGTAAAAACATATTACAAGATGTAAAAACGGATGTTAATGTTGGAATTAAGTAAACTAATAAACGAAGAAAAGAAATATGTGTTGTTTAGATACAATATTTGTATCATGGTTCCTTCTTTTAACTATAAATGTTAATTTCAATGTATTTACCATTGTAGCAGTACAAATTTATAATAATGGAACAGTTAATTTTGAAAACGTTGGCGAAGGTCATAATATTAATAATATTTTCAAAACATCAGACGTCAGTGCCCAAAGAAGAATAGTAATATATAATTCTGGAAGAATACAAAATGATTCAACAAATAATTCTCAGCGCCGAGGCTTATTTGACAATTTTCCACCGGATAGAGGCACAAATACAACTTATTTATCAAGCACTTTTGACCGTAAGTAGCCTAATGTCTAATAATGCAAACCTTGTCTATCAATTAGGCTATATTTAATTATTCGATACACTATAGCATGCTTATTGTTTGATGATTGAATAAATATAATATTAGACCAAACTTGCAACAAATGACTCGTTTTGCAACCTACAGTGTACTACCTTAGTTTAGTTAGGCCTACATAATTTATTGCTTTGAGACCTTGATAGTTTATATTTTAGGCCCCACGATGTGTATTAGTAAAGTTATCATAAGACATCAAGTTAGTTTTTATGTGATATCAAATAGAAAATTTTAGAGCTATTTTTCATCATGATGATGAAATTCATGATTTTAAAAATCATATTAAAACGAACTTTGAAATTGGCCACACACTTTTACATTTATGTTAATAGTAAGCCCCCGTGAAAAATCACAGCCAGATTAATTAGATACTCATCAGAAATACATAATTTAAAAATACTATTTCAAAACAATAGAGTTTTATCTAGGCCTACTTAACTATGACGACGGGGATTTTTAACTCGGTAAAAATGTGTATAATTATAAGGATTATAAAACTGTAGGCCTATTTGTTACATTTTTTTAGTTTAAATATTTTACTAGGGGAAACCCCTGCGTGCTCCGTTCGCCAACCCCGTTGGAACCTTCTATAGGCCTACACATGTTATATTTTCTTTATAATAAAGGTGTGTAGGATTAATAATAACCCCAAAGCTAAGACGGTAAATAATGTTAAATATTAAAATCAAATTATTTCGTATACTTTATAACAGCAGAAACCTAACCTAAATGTCAGAAATACAAATAATTGCTTCAAAGTTTGAAACCAGGTAATAATGGAAATATTAGAGCAAACAGCTGTTTTATCTGTTATTTTATTCAATTGGTTGCTATGGTAATGAATGTAAATACATTCAAAAAATATGTGGTTGTTCATCAGTCTGGCCTAGGTTTTGTCCGACTAAATTTACAAACATTAAAATAAAAAATGTTTTTATCAAAATGAATTATAGCCTATGTTATTCAGGTATATTGAAGCTTTTTATTAGTAACTAGGGGAGACCCCTGCGTGCTAAACACGCCAACCCCCAATGGAACCTTATAAAAAACATATGGTATGTTTTATTTACAATAAAAGTGTAGGATTAATAGTAACCTCAAAACTAAGATCGTAAATAATGTTAGGCCTAAATGTTCAAATTAAATTATTTTTTATATTTTAAAACAACAGAAATAATAATGGTTAAAAGAACCAGCAAGGCTCAGGTCTACACTTTAAAACCCTAACCTAAAACCTAGAAACACAAAAGTAATTGTTTCAAATTTTTAAATCAGCTGTTAATGGAAATATTGGAGCAAGCAGTTATATTATTATCTGTTATTTTATGCAATTGTTTATGTTACATGTGTTGGTTTATGATTCTAGGCCTAACCTAAGAATTTTTTCCGACTAAATTTACAAATATTGAAATAAAAAAAGGTTTTTATCGCAATGAATTATAGCCTATGTTACTCAGGGATAGTGTAGCTTTTTATTAGTAAAACTATTTTTCAATCGGTTCAGTAGTGCCAGAGATCACCCCCTACATACAAACAAACATACAAACAAACAAACAAGAAAACAAACTTTACCTCTTTATAATATTAATATAGAAACTATTTTTTCAATCGGTTCAGTAGTTCCAGACTCGGGCGTCATTGCCGGGGGCCGGGGACAGGGGGGATGCGTCCCCCCAATATCTGAAATTTGTGATTACGTCCCCTCAATATCTAAGTTGTAAAAAAAAGAATTTCGTTAAATAAAAGGAACTATAAAATAATAAATTATAAAATTAACTATAATTAAATATAATCCATACAGTATATATAAAATCGAAATACCACTGACTCACTGATGATCAATCACTATATTTATCTCAAAAACGACAAAACATATTAACTTGAAACTTAACATAGCGGTTCCCCTTAAGAGGGGGCAAAAGACAAAAATTATTTGTAAATCATGCGAGCCTATCGGAACATATTGGAACTTCTACGGTGCCGTTTTACATGGAAGCGCAATGAATTTACTACGAAAAATAGTTCTGTCTCCCCCTTTCCTTCTACTACAGGCTTCTCCAACCTTTTCCCCTGTCTGTGTCCCGCCGATGCGGCAGTTCTATGAGTAGAGACTAACATCCGTTTACTTACGAAATATTTTGACCTTGATCGGCCTTTTCGGCTGTCAGCACTAAGCCTTGTCAACATTTCTTTCCTTA
>JAGFPH010024523.1:0-11326 GCA_018207615.1 Philaenus spumarius
TCAGTATTTATAGTGCTTAAGATGCCAAACAGAATGACACCACCCGCTTTTATCAAAACTTCGGCGTTTTATAACTATGGGGAAATGTTTAAAAATAAACAAGTTTGTGTTGTCAATCTAGCATCGCGGCGGCGGCCGCACGGGGTAGCACCACGGTAGCGAGCACGGCCAGTAATTCAAAGGTCGCGCGATCGAATCCCGCCTGGGACAATAATTTTTTTATACGATTGACGTAGGTAGAATATTATTTTTTTTGTTTTGTTCTAAAAAGTAGTAAATAAAATGATTAAAAACAATATTATTTTGACTACAGTAAGTTGGGAGAAAGTTTGTGTCAGTTAACTGATACCGTTTATTATATTTATTGCCTGAGTAGAAATCATTTTTTTTTTTATTTTTTAACCTTTCTACGTAATAATATTTGAAAGCGGACGCACATGTGCTAAAAACGTCCATAGCACATAGGCTTAAAATTGGCGTGCGAAGCACGCAATGCACCGTGTATTGAAATGTCTCCCAATATGGAGGTTGGCATGCGAAGCACGCAATGCACTGTGTATTGAAAATACTCCCACTACGGAGGTTGGCGTGCAATGCACTGTGCGTCGACCGCTTCTCATAGTGTTCAGTATGTCAGTGAAAATATGGAAATGAAAAATATTAATTTAAAACTATGAAATTCACAACGAAACACGTCGGTGTTTGTGTAGCAGAGCGTATTTATATATTCTGAAATTGGACACTTTACTGAGCCTACAAACCAAAGAGAAAAAGCGCGGAAATAAATGTAGAAAATAAAAGAGAAGTAAACACTCCAAGTGCTCGTTCAAGTTCCGCCATTTTGGTAATAGCCCAGTCGGTATAGGTTACAACTACCAGTAATTTGCAATATATCTGAATTTTTTTACTAGTACATTAAAGTATGTAGATTAACATAAAAAAGTTTACCAGTCTATCGATTTCCCAAAGTCGAAAAAAATCGATTATAATTTTTTTTTTCGATTATCATTAATATTTCGAGCTGGGATGAAGATAGAGGAAAATAAAAAATCCACCGTGTAGGGGAGGTATTTTACAACAAAAAAGGTGATATGAATTTTTTCGTCCGAGCAATGGTTTGTCTGTAAAAAATTCGATAATGCAGGTATGTATTTTGCAGCAGGGGAAATCACTAAAAGGGGACATGTTATTCATATATGAAGCGTTGGCTCATTCTAAATTGGCCGAATTTTAATATATCGAATTGAAACTTGACATAGGAGTTAAAATATATATTTTAAACATTTATGCTGAGTCTCAGCTTGTTATCTTGAAAATTACCTTTTAGTGATTTCCCCTGCTGCAAAATACATACCTGCATTATCGAATTTTTTCCAGACAAACCATTGCTCGTTCGAAATAAATACATATGTCCTTTTTTGTTGAAAAATACCTCCCCTACACGGTGGTATTTTTTATTTTCCTCTATCTTCATCCCAGCTCGAAATATTAAGGATAATCGAAGAAAAAAATCATAATCGATTTTTTTCGACTTTGGGATATCTATAGAGTGGTAAACTTTTTTTTATGTTAATCTACATACTTTAATGTACTAGTAAAAAAAATTCAGCCATATTGCAAATTACTGGTAGTTGTAACCTATACCGACTGGGCTATAATGTTTGCGGTAAACTAAAGAAAACTATACACGCCACTGGCACCAAAAGGACAACATAACTATTGTAAACAAAATATAAAATATGTAGTAACCACTGATTGCGTCAAATCAAATATGATAAGAACAAAACTAAAAGTTGAATAGGCGAATCGACATAGCGAACATTCAGCAGTCTTGCTGATCAGTGTTGCCAACTTATGTTTGCAAACTGAAATATACTGTGACTGGAGTAAGTTAGTTTAGGTGCATTGTGTTTTTGCAATTCTGTTGTAGAGAACAGTATAGAATCTCTATACAGGATGTCCCTGAACTCTCTGGTCTCTTTTACTTTCTCCACCCTATACGTAGTATATGGAGAAAGTATTGTTTTCGTAAAAATGTTCGAATTTGCATTTTCAGTTGAATTATCTGTTTTGGTGCTCCCAGAACCCCAAAAAATTGTTTAGTGCAATTATCTGTGTTGGTGCTCCCTGAACCCAAAAATATTTTTAGTGGAATTTTTTGTTTTGGTGCTCCCTGAACCCAAAAAAGTGTTTTTAACGTGGTGTCTGTCTGTCAGTGTGTCAGTATGTATACACGACCAGAGGGGACACTATTGGTCCGATTTTCATGAAATTTGGTATGTAGGTACTAAACCCTAATATCTCCAGGCGTTTTTTTCATTTTTTGGAATTTTTAATTTTTAAGGGTAATTTACCCCTAAAAACCAATAAAAAACTACAAAAATGCAAATTTCTCAAAAACGGCTTTAACGATTTTGATCAAATTTTCAGTATTTATAGTGCTTAAGATGCCAAACAAAATGACACCACCCGATTTTATCAAAACTTCGGCGTTTCATAATTATGGGGAAATGTTAAAAAATAAACAAGTTTATGTTGTCAATCTAGCATCACGTCGACGGCCGCACGGGGTAGCACAACGGTAGAGAGGACGGCCAGTAATTCTAAGGTCGCGCGATCGAATCCCGCCTGGGACAATAACTTTTTTATACGATTGACGTAGGTAGAATATTATTTTTTGTTTTGTTCTAAAAAGTAGTAAATAAAATGATTAAAAACAATATTATTTTGACTACAGTAAGTTGGGAGAAAGTTTGTGTCAGTTAACTGATACCGTTTATTTTGGATTTGATCCTGGGACCGAGACAAACATATTACACAATATCTTCCGTTCTTAATTTTTCGTCTGTCCGTATGGGTCTTTTACAAAATAATTCGCATCTAGAGAACGGTTAGACCGATTGAGTTCAAACTTGGCATGCAGTTTAACCTAACAATGATATATTTCGAGAAAAATTAACAATTATATCGAATTATGCGTTTCAAAATGGCGGCTTTTTGAAAATTTAAAACCCGAATTACCCCAAAACCGTACATTTTTACAAAAAACGTCAAGACACCTTTTTTGTTTCCCTTTTAATTCCCTATTGGCTGGTGCAACTTTCGAAACAATCGGACGAAGGATAATGATTAAGATATGTGTAATAATTGGTTTGTTCGACCCGGCATCCTATATCAACACAGAAAACACAACAATATCCACCATATGGAAAAAAAACTGCCGCCATTTTGAAACGCATGGTTGGATAAAATCGCTTATTTCGAAAATTTAAAATTGATAGTTACTTTGTTTCTTGTATTTTAGGATTAAAAGTGGTTTGATGAACAATTTAAAATATGTATTACATTATTTGTTTGTAATAACAGAATATGTGCCAACCATATTGTTTTCTGTGTTGGTATAGGATGCCGGGTTAAACCGATTGTTACGACAGTTACACCAGCCGATAGGGAATCAAAAGTTCTACAAAAAAGATGTCTTGTCATTTTTTGGGTGTTGGGTAGTTCAAGTTTGGGATTTTCAAACAGCTGCCATTTTGGAACGCAAGATTTGATATAATTGATCATTTTTTTTACAAATACATCATTGTTAGGTTAAACTGCATGCCAAGTTTGAACTCAATCGGTCAAACAGTTCTGAAGATATAAATTATTTTGTACAAAAAACACATATAAACAGACGGAAGAAAAAGTAAGCACCAAAGACCCATGTTTATATTGTGAAATACGTTTGTCTCGATCCCAGGAACAAATCCACAAAAGGGGATCAGAGAGTTCGGGGACATCCTGTATATAAAAATGAATGTTTAGTTCTTTATCCTATATGGATTCTAAGCTATTCTACAGATTTCACAGTTTATCAATATTCATGTCAGGTGTGTTTAGACATTGCAATTACTGCAGATTAAAGGGTTGAAATGAGGTTGCCACCCCTATACAGTAAGTATAAATTTAACTAACTTCATACAAGCTATAAATCTAAAATTATTCTTAAGTTATATAAAATACATTTTCAATTCAATTACTTAAGAGAAATGGATGAAATAGAATATCTGCCATTAAAATTAAACTGTCATTTATTCATTGACTTTTCTATACGCTCAAAAACCACTCAACTAATTTCACAATTTACACATAATATTATAATTACAAGAATTGTTTAGAGAATATGGTCACTACAGTCAAAGCGATTAGTATGTGGTAGCTACCCCTATACAATTAAAATAAATTAAACTAACATGTTACAAGCTATAAAGCTTAATTTGTGAAACATATATTCTTAAGTGATTAAGTTAATTATTAAGTTAAAGTAATGGACATGGGATAACTATCCTTGAAATTAAATAATAATTAAAATAGGATAGCTACCCATTCAAAATAAATTGCATCAATATTAAACACCTATATGTTTAATAGATGCGCGACCGCCTGTCCAGAATCTTATTTTAACCACCAGCCGCTTCAAAATGAATTTTTCAACGCATTTACTAAATTGCGTTTGTTCATTTAATCAAAAGATTACATTTATATACTAAAATCAATCAATAGCGGAGCATTGCCGGGTCCACTAGTATTGTATAAAAAGAAAACCTAAACTAACTTGGTCTACTTTTCGTAATATTTCAACTATTAACAGGTGCATGCGCTAACATTGTTTAATTTGGCAACGTTGTCATCAAACTCTGTTTCTGGTTTCGGTGCTAAATGTTAATTATTCAAGGTATATTAAGATACACTTTGCAATTGAATGTTTATTTTCTATTGATATATCATTTTGTACTATATTATAGAGAAAGTATTAGCCCAGTCGGTATAGGTTACAACTACCAGCAATTTGCAACACGGCTGATTTGTTTTATAAGTACCTTAAAGTATGTAGATTAACATAAAGAAAGTTTACCAGTCTATCGATTTCCCAAAGTCGAAAAAAAATCGATTATCATTTTTGTTTTCGATTATCCTTAATATTTCGAACTGGGATGAAGATAGAGGAAAATAAAAAATACCACCGTGTAGTGGAGGTATTATTCAACAAAAAAGGTTATGTGTATTTATTTCGTCCGAGCAATGGTTTGTCTGGAAAAAATTCGATAATGCAGGTATGTATTTTGCAGCAGGGGAAATCCCTAAAAGGGGACATCTTATTCATATATTAAGCGTTGGCTCATTCTAAATTGGCTGAATTTTAATATATCGAATTGAAACTTGGTATAGGAGTTAAAATATATATTTTAAACATTTATGCTGAGTCTCAGCTCTTTATCTTGAAAATTGCCCGATCTAGAGCCACTTGACTTATTAATGGGTTTCTCGATTTTAGGAGTACCGGACCCAACAATTCATTTTTCGAAATATATCGAATAGTTTTCTCTCTAGCTAATAATAATAATATTTATTAGTTACTCTCCTACAGTAATGTATCCACTCTCCTACTTTAAATGAGCGTATATTATCACACATATTTACAAGCGCATACAGCCTACACTCATTTTTCATTATGTTCTGTACACAAACATTTAACCGCATTAGATAGTTATATTTTAAAATTTTATATTTCTGTCACCATATCGTTAATAAATATTTGACCATTGAACAAAATCAAAAAGTTTAAAAACGAACGCACTTATACAGTTTTAATTACTTCATAATGGTTAAATTCGTTGTTTACTGTACAGGAAAATAAGTCAACACCTTGATCAGCTGTCTAGTTATTAAAAGCACGTAATGAGATTTCTGTAATCATAAATCAGCTGTTGTAAATAGAAAATGACTATAAAACTCACGACAAAGGTTTGAAGGCATTTACGTTTTATATTATTTAACTCATATAAAGTAATAAAATGACACGTTTAACACTTTCACAGTGTATGGAAGTTTTTATATTCAAATTGATAGAATATATACACTATTTATGTTGGCAGTATTCAAATAATGATAATTACACAAGACACAAGATGGTTTTGTAAATTCCATTTTACTTTCTCACTATAGCATAGAGAAAGTATGGTGATCGTAAACAAATCGATGTTGAGATTTTTGTGGAAATATCCGTTTTGAGACCATCTGAGTTCAAAAAAGCGTTTTTTACAAAATATATGTCTGTATGTCTGTCTCTGTCTGTATGTCTGTATGTATACAAAGCTAGAGAGAAAACTATTATAACGATTTCGAACAAATTTGTACCAAACATGTCAATTAGGCCTGTATAGATGCACGAAAAAAGGTTTTGAAATTTTTTGAAAACAACCCCCTTTTTGGAAAAAAACCCAAAACTCGATTTTGATAAAATTTGGCTTATTTGTACCCCTTAATGTACCCTACCATATGCAGAACCGCATCTTTCTAAAAATTCTTGTTTAACTAATAATAATAACTGATTTTTGGGGTTTTTTGGCCGAAAAGGGGGTTGTTTTTCAAAAGTTTTCAAATCCTTTTTCGTGCATCTATACAGGCCTAATTGACGTGTTTGGTGTAAATTTGTTCGAAATCAATCGAATAGTTTTCTCTCTAGGTAATAATAATAATATTTATTAGTCAATCTCCTATTTTAATATCACCTCTCCTACCCCTCCTACAATTATGAAGTCACAGTGAATCTATTTAATTATTTAAGTATGTTTGTGATAAAGTATGTGCCAGTTCCTGGAACCGTCTATTTAGATTGGTGCCGGATACATTGCAATTAATTTGCCGTTTTAGAGATGCGTCTCTTGAGTAAATTAAAACATATTGGACAAAAATGTTTTTATAAATTCACGCCGTACAACCGATCTAACTGTCCTAACAGTTCGTAGCTTTTAGAGCTTCCAGTGAGAAAATGCGTGACAATTGAATCATAGGGATTATTTTTGAAATCAACTTAAAAGCGCTTTAAATACCACATTTTAAAATAAAGGCGCCATATTCGTGTTCAGCAACAAAGAAAACATTGGCACAAGTTTCAGTATTTGGTTACGTAATTTTCAAGTAATTTTCAGTTTATTTTGTATTTTTTGTTTATTAAAATGTTAAAACGTAGAGAAGCTAAATTTTCCTTTTTACCAATGTTGTATTTATATACGAGAAGTTTTAGTGATGCTATAGTTGAGCTAGCAAATGCACTCCTTTGGGAGGGGTTTCTCAGCACTGAAACAACAGTTGATTAAATTTAGAATGCATTTGTTAAGCTTCCAATTTAACTGTGAACACTGTAGATGAACTTTGAACCGTGCACCCAAACAAATCCTTTGATTTTATCACTGCATTCGAAATATAAGTCCTGGGGTTGGGTTTTGTCACCGTGGGTTTTGTTAGGATTAGTCGATTGTTCGGGGTAGGTTTAGTTATATTAATTATTGAAGTTAATACATTTAATGTGAAGGTACTGGGTTGGGCAAGACAGACGCGGAAGCGTATGAATCTGGAATTGTCAACTAGGTTGCGTAGGCATAGGCGTAACCAGAACGGCCGTATGGGAGGGGTTACAACAACCGGGGGGGAGGGGGGATTTTTTACCCTAGAACCGGCAGATCGCACATTTCGTGCGATCACTCCCGGCTACGACAACACATTTTTAACGCATTTGTATCGAATATTTGACCCATTAAAAATCTTCCAATCTCAAAAAGACAAACACCATTGGAAAGGTAATATTTCAAACTTTAATTTTTGTATTTGCAATTTCTTTCTAAAACTTATATTTACATACGTAATCATCGTTTTAGTTTTGATTTTTAAAGCAAATGTCACGCAATGAAATACGCCGAAATGACCGTTAATTTCCAGTTTCTATATTCCTCCCTTGTACCAATCTTACGAAGGATTAAATGGGGAACGGAAGCAATACTGGGCCACATAGATTGGTACTGTTCAAAACTTACCTTTAAAATTTAAATGTCACCAAAGGTATGAATGTTTCAGCTGTTTACTCACAAAGTATAAGGTACCTAAAAGGTTAACTAAATAAACCATAGAACTAGAATGCATTTTTGGTTTATTAATAAAAGTTAAGTTAAATTTTATGCGCCCTTAGATAAAGTTTAGATAAATTATACGCCCTTAATACAAAAAAATTAGATTAAAAAAAGGAAATACATATATATTTATTTAAATTTGAAATCCCCTCCCCAAAAATCAAAAATCAAAACCCTCCCCTTTAATAAAGATTACAGATTTAATACAAAAGGTTAGACAAAATTACAAAATAACATGACATACCATGGATTTGATTAGGAAAATAACAAACATATGTCGTTGGCCAACTGTAAAGCTAAAAGTAAATAAAATAAATATGAATAAATGATTATGAGACGTCTCTCTATATATATATAAAAATATAAGAATTTCTAGTGTGTACAGCCCTGAGGGGCTATGGTCCGAAATATTGCTATAGCTGCACCGCCCAATTATTAAATACAAAACATATCCTATATAGTATTCATACACAAAATTACTTTTTCAAAATACAGCCTGTTTAATATTTAACACAAAAATCAACTGCAGATCATTGATATTTCAAATTAATCTCTGTCTATAACTAGAACACTGTAGATACAAGAATTTTATTTTATTTAAAGTCCTGTTGAAAGGTAGGCCTTTTCAGTAAGGAGTAGCTGTGGTGTAGCTTATGGCATTGTATGGGTTAATTATCCCCTGAAGTTGAACCAGTGTAACTGCATAAAACAAATAACAATCCTTTTTTAGAAAACTTGCAGCTAATTAAATAAGCATGAATCAGATAGTTCTTTTTGAGTTAGCTGTTCTAAAATTTGTAGCACAAGGTGACAAATTGCTACTTAAAGATTGTAAGAGTTAATACAACATGTATCATGTTGCATAAGAATGTTTCTACATGTTAACCAAACCACATGGCAACATGAAAATGTTCTTGTTTAGTTACATAAAATATATATCAGAAATATTATGCCTATAGCTCTTTAAAGGTTTTCAATATTCTGGTTATACTGCAGAAAACTACACAGTTACAGTTAATTAATACAGAACTGTTTAGGCTAGTTTTTTGTTTGAAATAGGTTAAGACTTTAGTAATACACAACATAGCATCAGCTTTAAAGTTTTTGTAGGCTGTAAGATTAGCATTTTAAAATTAGGCTGTAGTAAAAATGAAATACATAGGTCTTTTATTAAATCAAACAAAATGAGTTTGAAACGTTATTCTTAAGCCAACGGTGGAACTAACCTTATTAAATTTTACAAGTGAACATTTCATAATTATCAAGGTAAAGCTAAAACATTCTTACCTGGTATTCACAAAATAAAGGCTTATAACAAAGGCATGTCAAATAGCCTTGCGCATAACTCGCGACTAAAAATATAAGGAATTAATCCACAACATAATTTAACTATATATCAGCGACATAACAAAAGTGGACTTTCCTGTAGTGGGAGCGATGGCGGACTCTGTTCTCGAATGTTCTAAAACGAAGCAAGGTTAACGGTCTAGAGAACAGCTGTCGTATAACTAGATAAGGAAAGGTACTAAAGCTGGATACCGTACGGAGTCGGTTCCTAGCGGAGAAAGGAGAAACTACTTGGAAAGGTCGGTAAGGGTAAAAGATAGAAAGGTTGTAAACTGTCGGAAAATAGTATTTATTGAAGGAAAAAAAATATAGGTGGCGCGAAAATCTAAAAACGTCACACCCTATAGCTCGCCCAGTATTTTTCTGAATTATGTCTATATACTAATGGATGCATCACACTTTCCCCTATCTAAAACTACCATCCAATCAAAAATCGGACAAATAGTTCTAAAGTTGTGGGGCGTTTTGTAGACCCTTGCAATTAGTCAGTTTTCCAACCAATAAACAGCCTTACTATAATTACACGTGATATCTGTGTGATGGAAGTCTATTTTTAGACATATTTTGATATGTATGTGTATAGAGAATGCTTCAAGCTAACATTTCCTGTGAACCAAATAAGTTTTGCTCGAAAGGTTTGTTGTCTATGAGCTTGGGAATGAGAGCGTTTTGACGTTCTCAAACCAAAGCTGTAATTTCAAATTATCGGTCATTCCCCATGCAGCTTCATATCCGACCGTTGTATACCAAGCATGAGTGGGATGTTTCTATAGTTCTCCTCACTTTTGTTATTCAAATAATTTTAAGCCAAACACTTTTATGAAAAGATAATTTACGAGTATACAGTTCAATTCTTTAATTTATTCTCTACACTTTGTTATAATAATATTTTATTTTTGGGCAAAGTATAAATTCCTAAATTACGTTTCAAACTTGGCATAGTTTTGATAGCAGTCTTGTAGTAGGAACATAAAAACTGGTGTTTTCAAAATAAGAAATTTGAAATTGATAAATATTTTTATAGTTCTATATAGAACTAAATTACAAAACTTTTTTACATGTATGGAAAACATTTAAAAAAATGTTTACTACCATACTTTTTATGTAGACCTAAAATTGAACCTTTACCTTTCGTAACTGAACATTGTTTGTTTCTTGAGCTAAAAACTTTGTAAATTTTACATCTATCATTTTTTTACTAGCATACATAAATTCTTTGAACCTTTCTCTACAAAAAAAGCTGTGGAACACTTTTTTATTATGGTTCATTTACTATTTTTGGCGAATTTTTGAAAACATGCTTGCAAACGCCAACAAATAAATTTTCGTTAACATTGCTTGTTCTATTGTTAAATTAAGATGCAAAATAACACGTTTTAGGCTTCCCAAAAGTACTTTAAAACGATATAATTATGTATAATTTTTCACTTCTAATTGTGATGCAGGCCTACTTTAGAACAATTTAGAATAGCAACCATGATTCATCCCCCGGAAAATATTTCCGTGCGCTGCCTCTAACCTCATAGGCTTGGAAAACATGACAATTTTTTTGCCGACTGCGGATTAGATACCGTCCCCGCTCATAAAAAGTATCATCGGGATTCATTAAACTGAAGTGTCTAGTTCATTAATCACGAAGTGTGTTATGTAATATATTATTTCTTTTAATGTTTTATTGATATGAACAGAGAGCAACTCTCGCTTTATTGTTATTCCATTGCTGATTGAAAAGGAAGCAAAAAAATATACTTATTGTCGTTCATCCAATCAATAAATAAAAGAAGAGAAGATTTTGGAGCATTCTACACTGTGTTTCCTGATTTGAGGAACTAAAAGAAACATTTTTCAACTATTTAAGAATGTCGGTTTCGTCATTTGACGAACTGCACATGCGGCTGAATGATAGTATTCTACGAAAAAAAAAACTAAAATAAGGAAAATTGGCGTGTATTTGGTCACATTTGCCACTGTTTCGGCGGAGACGATGGAAAATCCATCGATTAAAATGGCAGCGAGCGGCTGCACAG
>JAGFPH010024525.1:0-11325 GCA_018207615.1 Philaenus spumarius
AAGGTTAATGAATAGTGTGTGTAGAATTTTATATTTAACTTGTTAGATTGTTTTACCCTCGTCAGCTTGTATAATAATTTCCAGCTTAGTTTAAACGATGTACGCCTACTTTCCAAGAACGATGCTATAAGTTGGCTTGTAATTTCTAAGTTTTACGGAGTGTGGAGTTGTATTCGTTTCTTTCCATGTGGATGCGAACGACCTCCGCCCAAACACTACGGAGGAAGGACCTTATACAACCTCCGCAGCAGTGCTAGAAAAAAAGTTCTGTTTTGATTTTACCAAAAGTGCTCATTGCTGTTAAAGACATATTGCTGAAGAGATCAATATAATTGTAGTTTTGATGCAAGGAGAAATGCTTTTTATCTAGTTTTAAAGAAACGAACATTGGATTGCTTCTTGGGAGTGAGCTCCACTATATATAAGCTCTGTGATCTGTCGTGTTGTTAGTTGCTGATCAAATTATTGTCACATTCTTTATTATTTTGTTATTTATTTTGACATGCTTTATTTTGGTATGCTTTATTTTTTTGTTTTTATTATTTCTTTAGTTCATATATATAATGTTTTGAGTTGATTTCAATTTCAGTTTTTGGGCATTGCAATATTTAAAAAAAAAAATATTACGGTATTTACTTACATGTCACTTTGACTTTATACTTTAGAAAATCTACCATAAGAATTTTGTTCCAGGGCTGGCCAATTATTTTACCAGCATTTCAGGGCGTTGTCAATGGCTTTTGAAACAATGCTTGTTTTTAGATTTTTAGCTTTCCTTTTAAAATAAGATTCAATTAAAACCCTACAAAATTTGTAAGCTAAGTAAAAATACAAAATGATAAGCTTGGTAAACTTTTTCAACATGAAGGGAGAATGCCTCAGGTGATATCAAGAGACAAGTGCCTCCTGGTAAAAGTGCCTCAAATTTGATCCGGTCTGCCCACAAAACAGAACCTCTCCTTTTTCACTACAGTAGAGCGTCGATAATCCGAACGTCAATAATACGAAACGTCAAAAATCCGAACGCGTTCTGAGGCAGCCCTTGCAAAAATTTCGTTTTCGTTTACGCAAATTCCAATTATTGCTTCGTTAAAAATTTCACAAAAATCTTCGTCGCAGTTTGACATTATTATCTCTTTTTAAACACTTCTTAATACCTGCTCCCGCACGCCCTCACAACAGACTGGCTGTCAGTATTTTCACTGTCACGCTAATAAGCTGCTTTAGCGCTAGCAGTAAACATACAGAAAGTTCATTCATTTCTCTTTGTGTAATCATTAAAACAGTGTGTCGTACATACAGTAGTATACTATACAGTATTTTTTTTATTTTTCGTTTTTGTTAACTATAATGTACAAGTGAACTTTTAATTATGTACAGTACTGTAATTGAGAGTTACAAGTGTAATCATGTTGGCCCTACTGTGTACGTGCAGGTTCTTCTAAATCATAATATGTAGGCAGTCTTACATACTCTATTGTAATTACATTACTGCTTGTACTGTTTAACCACTTTAATCGATTAAAGGGCATATATTCTAGCCTAAATGAAATTTTCTTGGTTGCTTTCAAAAATCCGAACAAATTTATAATCCGAACCCCCCTCGGTCCCAATTAGTTTGGATTTTCAACGCTCTACTGTATACTGTTTCATCAGAAGGCAAGTTCTTACTTTTTAGATTTTTAAGCCTTGATCGCTCCTCTTTCAGAAACGATTTAGTTCCACCCCATATCTCTTTAAATTTTTGCATCTTCTTGCCATTGTTGTCAGCTAAGATCTCCACTCCTAAGGCTATTTTTATTCTATGTCTTTCTTCCTGAAAAGCACCTTCATCTTCTAAACCACAGTGATCACGTAAAGGTATCTCAAGTCCTTGAATCTGTTTATGCTTTAAAGAACCCATGAATCGAGGGTGCCATGACAATTCACTTCATCGGGTTTTCATGCAACCTAGTCGCTCACTTTGGGAATTCACTTTAACATTATCTCGGCCATTTTTGAAAAAGTAGTTAACTAGCAAAACGTGGCTAATGCAGCACATTGGTTACATGGTTACAGCCTCAAGAAGGAAGTAGATGCGAGGGTGACTCTCATCTCATTTGCTTAAAACATAACTCTTCTCTACAGTTTACATATAAAAGTATGAATCAAAACTTGTCTTATAAGTTCTTTTTGTCAGCGGATACAAATTGTATGAAATTAAATGTATTGCTTTGATGCTCATGAATCTATTTGTGATTACATTCGCCTTTCAGTATACTTTTTTATGTTAATATACCTTCTAATAAACTCCTAAACTTGTTTAGACTTTGAAGATATTAAAATAAAACAGTAAAATTAAACTGATCAAAATTCGCGTGATTTTTGTACACATTTTACCAGCAGTTCGGAAGGATGTAGATTCCCTTTTTCAAAGAAACCCTCTGAAGTCAAGATCGTCTGTGACGATGGTACGAGCACTCCCATACCTGATATTCACCTCTCAAATAATTTCATCAACCACCTGTAATCAAAGGCCATGAACTGCATAGTAACGACCATCGGCGTCGCACGTTCCTTTCATTTACCACATTTTCTTGTCAACCACCAATGATGGCCCAATTAAACTCTTGGATCCCAAGCACTGTAGAGTTATAAACTACGCCTTCAACTGAGTCAAAGTTTCTGATAGTTTAACGCCTTACTTTGTTGAGAATTTTATTATAATCAGTCGACGATGATGAAGGAACGGAAAGAAACAGGCCCAACACTTAAACACATCGACCTTCAACACCCCACTCTAGCAGCCTGCTCGGAGAAAATGACTACGAGCCAAAAAAGGAATTACTCAAACCGTTAAAATTTTAAAAAGGAGTTTCTTATAAAGTTCTGGAAAATTATAAAATTTCCCTAAAATTACTACTTAGAAAAAAAAATTTCCCACACATTCACGAAACGTGGACATCATGTAAAATATGCGTTTCAAAAATGTTAAGTTGGTAGTCAAAACATTGATTTTAGGAACATGAACCATAACTGGTTAAAACAGAATTACAATAAAATTGCTTTTGATCAAAATAACTATGTAAGTTTTTATGCAATTTAATTAAAATGTTAGGGGTGTGCAATATTGATTTTTTTAAATTCAAGACGTGAAATTTATGTCGTTTAATACAAATGATCGAGAACAAGACAAAGACAAGAGCTGAGATTAACAGACAAGCGAAAAATGAGAATTCATTAAAAACAATTTATCGAGATCGAGAAAAACGAGAATAGCGTTTTAAGGACAAGAATGAACCAAAATTTGAATCTTGAGTAGAGAACGAGAAATATTAAATACCTATTTACATCAATGAAAAAAATAATAATACATACGGTGAGTAATTATTAAGTTACCCTTCTTTCGTGTTGCTTTTGCTTCTAAGTTTATGAAAGCTATTATAAATATAATCTATTTCTTATATATTATGTACTTTAACAGTTGACTATTGATTAATAAACCTTTACAATACATATGCCACATATTAATTTTGATATAATTATATTTATTTTTAGTTAACTAACTAATTGTCATTATTTATTTTAAGAAAAACTCAAATTCTACTATGCTAAATTATTTCTCTTTAATGTCAAGTTAATTTAAATAAGATATTGTGATATCCCAATCACTTCCCTGTTGATAGTTTGGAAAACTTTTGTTTATCTTCTTTTCATTCTGACATTTTAAATTTCATTAAAAAACTACTCGAGTTTTTAAAACCGTATCAAGAAATTTATCACCGAATAGAGAAAAGTACATGGAGAATTGAGAAATGAATTTTGTTCTTGAGAACAAAATCGAGACATTATCGAGTTATTTTCCGTTACTGCCCGAGAATTTCACGATTAGGCACACCCCTAGAAAATGTAATAAATGTTTTTTGAAGATACATTTAATAATTTCAGTTTTATTTTAACTCTTTTTCAGAAAAATCAATATACAAACAATCATTTATTACAAATTTGTAAATCATGGATGAAAAAATGTCAAAATTTGTTTGTACTGTAGTATATTCTAAAAAATCCCAAGAGTTTTTCATAGTTACAGTATATTTTATGTTTATACATATACGTTTTTAATTTTTGTTTCTCTATTAAGTTCTAACTAATTATTGACAATTAAAATTATGTGATCATACATTTTTTAATTTACCATGGTCATTATGTAAGTTGTTATTATTTAGCTTTGCGACTTTATAATAAATGTTAATTTTAAGAGAAGGGCCTAATTAAGAGTAAAACGTAGCTTCCAAAATGTGACGATATGTTGATCAGCAATTAATAAACTGTAAAAACTATTACAAATTAGTTGTTAACAAAAAGACTGTCAACAGTTTTGTTATAATCCTTGAAGGAATAAAGTGATTATAGGCTTTCATTTGGTTTTATTACTTTCCACTTTCATTCTGCTTCCTTTTTTAAACTTAACCTAATTTGCTCCAACACATCCCATGAGTATTTTACCCATGTCTATGAACCTTCATCTGTCTGTTTTTTTTTTTTTTTTTTTTTTACTTTCTCACTATACTATAGTATAGCGAAAGTATAGTGATCGCAATCCGTTTTGAGATCCCCTGAGTCCAAAAAAGTGGTTTTTACAAAATGTCTGTATGTATACAAAGCTAGAGCGAAAACTATTCGATCGATTTCAAACAAATTTGCACCAGACATGTCAAGTAGGCCTGTATAGATGCACGAAAAACGGTTTTGAACAATTTTGAAAAACAACCACCTTTTGGCAAAAAACACCCCAAAAAATCTGTTATTATTTTTTTATAAAAAAACAGCTCTAACGGTTTTGATAAAATTTGACTTATTTTTAGCCCTTAATGTACAGTACCATATGCAAAAATTTGCATCTTTCTAAAAATTCTCGTTTAGCTAATAATAATTTGAATAATAACTGATTTTTGGGGCACGCTAAAAGAGGACAAAGGGCGTCACCTCTCCAAACCCTCCCATAATTTAGAAATAAAATATGTTGGGAAATTTGAGATTTTGAAAAAAGTTGGGATTTTTATATTGGGATTAAATTGCACGCAAAAAATTCAAAAACTCCAACTGTGGATTTGGATTTCAAAAGTTTTCGTTGTTAATTACCAACATTCACAAATAACAAGCAAGTTATAATTTTCAATGACAAAATGTTGGGCAAATCCAAATAATTTCTGTACCAAATAAACGCATGATTTCTTTTAAACGATGTTCTGGGAAATTTAGTCCCAACCCTTGTTATTGTGGCAACACTGATTGTCACGGACTCACCATGCCATGCACTGCTCCAGGCAGCCATACCAGTGTCGCCAGATTGGGTTTTATTTCCACAAAATAGGGAAATTTTTAAGTTTGCGGGAAATATTGGGGAAAAGTATGAGGATTTTTTTCAATAATGTGATGGACATGTTGAAATTCTTGTAAAAATTTAAAACTTATTCACATGCGGTGTTAAAAACCCTACTTAGAGAAGTCCATTTTTCAAAAACAATTCCGAGGGTGAGTCTCTAGGGCAACATCTCCACTATGATTTATTCTACAATTGCACCGGCTAATTGGCTGATTGCAATGGCACCAGTTAGTAGAATTACTTGGAATTAATTAGAGAAAATTAATAAATTAAATAGTGTAAAAAGCGGGTTGAAATTCATCAAAATTAAGTAAGGATACTAAAGTTAAAAAAGCATTTCAAAGTTAAAATAAAGTTTTCAAGAGTTTATTTTGAAAAGTAACCAAATGAACTTAGTGGAAACCATGTCGGGGTATGACGTAGGCATTGGAGACAGGACCAAAAAGATGCAGGATATATCAAGATCTATTCTGCCCCGACTGGTTTAAAGTTGCATGTTTACTGTTAGCATTGCTTACATGTTGAAATATAAAATTGTAAAATTAGTTGTTAATTTTAGTTAGATGTAAAGAGGAGAATGAGATATATAAAAAGCCACTAAAAGAATTTTAATCAGATAATTTGTTTAGAAGTTATAAGCATAAATGTAAGAGAGGAAAAGAAAAACTTTGAAGATTTTAGTTGAAACAAAAAACTAAGTAGATCCATTTGTAAAGGAAGAAGAATTAATAAAGATGGAATAAAAATTTATAACCAAAAATGAGATTTTAAAGTTATTCTTGGGACTAAAAAAGCCAATAACGTAAAAAGTTAAAAGGTAATTACAATGAAAATTAGAAATTGATATAATAAGTAAGGATGCTTAATTAAGCCAAGTTTCGTTAAAAAATAGTAAATAGTTTTTGAGAAATAAAATAAATTGATAAAAAACTTTATTAATTAAAATATAGGTCAAGTAAAGTAAAAAAAGGGGAGAAAATCGATAGATTATGTACTAGATATATGTAATGTAGGCTATTGTAAAGCCATGTGAGAAATGAAAATAACTTAAAAAGGGGGAATGAGAAATTAAAAACAAAAGCGAGTAATTAGGACAGACAAAAGGGAGCATATCTTAGGAACTAATCAAGTTACCAAACATCCAAAACCAGTTTATCACGTTTCAAGACAAGGCGAGGAAAATGAGTACAAGAAAATTTCAAAATTGTAAAATTTACAAAAAGTAAATTTGGAATTTAAAGCAACTTTTGAAGTGAATAAGTAGAGAAATATTAGGAGTCGGAACACCATTCGAACAAGGTAGGAGTCGGAAAACAATCACGAGTAATTTAAAACTTTCAAATTCAAAATCAAGCCACAGACAAAAGTGTTATGTAGGTTTGGTTAAAAACAATGCAGAATTCACCAACTGACAAGTCCAGACAGGAGTGTCAAAGAGTAGAGAAAGGACATGACGTCATAGGGATGACTACGCGAATGTAATCACAGCCAATGAAGAAACAGTAACAAGCCGAAATCAATTAAACAAGGGCCTAATTAAGAGAAGATAATTCCACCTAAATTCATAAAGTGCTCTAGAAATAAGAAGGTTAACAGGTAAGCCAGCCACCGATCACGCAAACTTTAACTCCTAAGGGAACGATCTCGGAGTAGAGTCTAATTTGAGCTAGTGCACTAAAGAGTTGCAAAAGAGGACAAGTCCAAGTAAAATTAAATTAAATTCATAAGAACTGGAACAAAAAAGATTTTCCTTTTTTTGTCATCGCAAAACCTCTCAAATTTGTTAAAACGGGCTAGTACAAATAACAAAACATCAACTAAGACCTAAAACTCAGTTAGGTGTTATTTGATGAAGAACGATTGATCAAATTAAGAAAAAAGGTGTAGAGGGATTCATGCGTGGAAAGCTGCGCACGAACGAAGTATAAGTAAATTAAATAAAAGGTGGATAAGCGGGAGAGGTTGTGTGTGGCAACAACATAACCCAGAGCCCCCTTCTACTCATTGGGCCCCCTTCCAAGCAGAAGATGGTAAATATGGTCAACATTTTTGGGAAATTTTAGATTTTGTCGAATGAAAGAATAAAATAAACATGTGGGTTTGTGTAGCCATCGGAACGTGTGGCCGGAGACAGTACCGGTTGGAGGAGGGGCGTGGCTAAACTAAGGAGGGGCGAGGCTAAAACTGTATATAAAGACGAATCCCAAACGGATGAATCCAGTACTAATGTAGGTCTCGAAAATGGAGGAACTCCGAAACGCGTTGACAAACTCAAATAAAAGGGGTTAAGCTAGGATTGGCGGAAAATTGTCCTCTCTCAAAAATAAGCAACTCTTCACAAACATTTCTGGGAAATTATTAATTTGAGCGAATAATAAGTAACCAGGGTCGTATTTCTAAATAGGCTTAGTAGGCTGCAGCCTAGAGCGGCTAACTTTTAGGGGCGGCAATTAGGATTTTTTTTAAACTGAAAATAAACCCTTTGGACTTTATTTAACAGCAGAAAATATTTATATTGTAGCTTAAATGTATAGCTTACGAAAACTTGAAAATTTGTTTTACTCTTCCTACTTATTATGAACTAATGTGAATATGAATTCACTGCAGGCAATCTTGTTACATACAGTAGTTTTCATGTAGCCTGATTTGATCTGAGGAATTAGCCATGGATATAACAATAAATTTGATAGGCTAAGAAAAAGACAAAAAGGAAAGTTTGTCCTGACGAAGATCAAAGTGGAGAAATAAATAATAATAATAATAATAGTGGTTTCTATTAATAATAGACTCTTTTATCGGTGAGTTCAAGAAGAGACGAACAGCCTATACCGAGATTCAAGACAGGTTTTACTTCTTATCTCAGTTGTATAAAAACAAAAAAGGACGAGGAATTAAGGAAAAAGGCAACTAATCTCTACCACACCTAAACACACGACTTGGATTCTGATTTCGTTGAAAAATGTCCACTTCCCAAAGTATTGTGTTGCAGGTGCATGGATTGAACTAGCACACAGCAGAAAAATCGTCCAAGGAATTTCAAAATTTCCCTAGAAGATGTGTACGTGAATTTGAACATCGCACTAAGAACAAGCCTGGCATAAGCCATAGGCCTACCTACAACAAATTGTGCTGGAGGACGTAGTTTTTCCCAGGGCCGACGAGAATAGAAAAAGGGCTCAGCCACTCTTTTCTGCCGGTGGGGGGGGGGGACATTGACCGCGTGACATCATAAGGTTGTCAGCCACGCTTATTCTCTAGTGTGGCCTTGGCTTTTCCCAATGAATCCCCACCTGTTGTTTGAACAGGTGCTGAATATAAGATTGAAATTGTTTAATATTTGTTATGTATGATGTTAGTAACAAACAAATACTGTATCAACAAAACTACTGTATCCATTTTTAGCTCACAACAGTTAAAGAACTACTAATACTACTTCTGGAAATCAAATATAAAATAGATTTTTACATTGAGCTAAAAGAACGTACAACAGTCTGTATTAAAATTTTATTTTTTTAAACTCTTGCCGAAACTGGCAAAATTTGTTTCAGAATTGGTTATTACAAACATAACTATTATGAATTAGCAATAGTAGCTGATTGATTAAATTTCATTGCGTAAATCTTAATTTTCATGAAGTTATAAAGTGATAGAAATATAAATTTTAAAATACAGTGACTAATTTGTAGCCAAATTTCATATTTGAATAACTGCAAGATTAACCTTTTAACTGGTGGCCATTTCACTTTGTTCTGGAAGTAAGTTGTGAGGCCCAAGTATATTAATTTACTATTTTACTATACTAAGGAAGGAACAAATTCGTGTACACCTGCACCCGAGAAACATTTTGATTTTTCTGTCAAAAAGAATTTATGTTAATGATTTATTAATATAAATAAACACAAAATCTTAACACATATTCATACAGTTTTGTAGTACTTATTGTACACATTTACCGAGTTAAAAATCCCCGTCTGCATAGTTAGGTATGCCTAGATAAAGTGTGTTGTTTTTTTGTATAAGTGATGTATTTCTGATGTATTTAATTAATCCGCCTGTGATTTTTCATGGGGATTTACTAGTACGAATTAATAGTCAAAATCTATTAAGGTAGGTTTACACCAAAGAATTACACAAGAAATAAGGATAGTATTTGATTTAATGTACAAAATTATTTCACAATTCTTGAACAAAAAAGACTCATCATTTAGTTACAGTTTAGACAAAAATATACATACATATTTGAAGCGTGTAAAACAACCAATATAATACTTTCTTCCCTAATTTTACTTTAACAATTATTGAGACTCCCAAGTTACATCACATATATTTAAAATGATTAAAACCGCAGCGATTTTTATTTTAAAATAATTCATTTGTAAAAACGTTTAAATACTTATTACTCACAATAAATTTTTATTGATTTCTGATTCAGTTTTATCTGATTCATTAAGTCATCTGGAATGTTTACTTGTTTTACAGTTGTATTGCAGCTAAACCCATAACTACAATTTATAAACTTATTATACGATTAATTTTTTGTACAGTTGTGAACGATAAATAACCATAATATATATATATATATATTGAGTATATATATGAGTATGCTGAAAATATCAATTCTACCTCTTTTTATACACTCTTAAACTGTGAAAATTATTTGTTGGAAACATCATTAAAAATTTTAATAATCACAAATTTAACAATAAAAATATTTTACCAAAGAATTTTAATGTGTTTTTACAAACAAAAAAGAAACTCTGGCTTGATCCAAAAAAAATGTTCACCGTTTAAAATCATTCCACAGCTTTGGCTGAGCAACCGATTAGGCGCCGATTGTAAAAGAATTTTCAATTTCATCTCTCTGATTTTGATAAAGTTATAGTTACCAATATTGCTTTATACATGAATAATAGAGTCTAATACACATTCAAAATTATTGCGTCTACCTAGGAAAAGTTGAATATTTCAAACAAAATAATCACACGTTAGACTTATAATCTGAAATTGTAAGAAAAACACAACCCAGACTAACAAGTTTTTAACACCGCACAAAATTATTGCGGTGTACAAAAATAAATGACAAAGTATGACACAAAAAAACTTTTGAAAAAGTATAGTTTAATAATAATACCATGTTTCTCCACAGCCAAAGAAATAGGCAAGCATAGTCAGTCGAATTGCTTCCAAAACTAATAAGTATTAAACAGGCGAGTGCAATTGTTTTTCAACTCGTCCTTGTTTTGGTTTTAATGTAGATAGTAACTGGATGGCTTCTTTACGGGCCTGAAAACAAAAAAAAACATTACTATTATGGTTTAGGCAAAAGTCATTTTTATTTGTAAGAACTGTGTGAGGTTTCAATATATTGATATTTGAAGTTTTGTGTAATCATGTGCACAATATACTTCATTTACACTTTCAAGGCCTTCTGAATTTGATAATCAATTCGGTCTGCAGGCTACAATATTTACCACCAACATTTTGGATTATTTACAATTGTCTATTTTCTAGGCTTAACAAAGAACTTGGTTTTGAGTTGATGATATACAGTGCTGAGGGGGTTATTTACGACCTTGTCGGGAGTGTTGTTGACCAATGGGACTTTACTAAGAATTTCCTTTTCAACGTTCTTTTAGAAGATCTTCGCAAATTGCAATGTGTTTTTAATTTGAGTATAACAGATTTCCCGGTGTTTCTTGATTCATAACCTCGTTCCTAATGTAAATTGTCTTAACCCTTTCACTGCTACGGCCGTTTATTTACCTCCTACCATATTGTAGTGATATAAATGTTTACACTTTTCAACTTGATGTGCTTTGCTCGTTTTAAAATTTATAGCTTGTGTTACTTAGCACTGATAAGTGCTGCTCTCTACTTGAACAATTTCTGTGTATAATATATGAACTACTTGATCTACGTGCCCACGTTACTAAAAACAAGAGCGAGTGTTACACTATAGA
>JAGFPH010024527.1:875-11325 GCA_018207615.1 Philaenus spumarius
AAACACCTTTACACAGGATTATAGTACATTTAATTGTCTTTTGAATGGTAAAACTCACAATATGTACTCGGGCTTATGATTGGGCGAAAATGTGCAATTATCGTACACGAATAGTGAAAAATTCGATTTTTGCGACCTTTATATGAGTTTTGTTCCTTGTTCCGGGAGGTGTACCTAAAACACCTTTACACAGGATTATAGTAAATTTAATTGTCTTTCGAATGGTATAACTTACAATATGTACTTGGGCTTATGAGTGGGCGAAAATGCGCAATTAACATACAAGAATAGTAAAACAATCGATTATTGGGATCTTTATATGAGTTTTGTTCCTTGTTCCGGGAGGTGTACCTAAAACACCTTTACACAGGATTATAGTAAATTTAATTGTCTTTTGAATGGTATAACTCATAATATGTACTCCGGCTTATGAGTGGGCGAAAATGCGCAATAAACGTACAAAAATAGCGAAAAAGTCGATTATTGGGATCTTTATATGAGTTTTGTTCCTTGTTCCAGGAGGTGTACCTAAAACACCTTTACACAAGATTATAGTAAATTGAATTGCCTTTCGACTCATATAACTCACAAATTGAACTTGGGCTTATGAAAGGGAGATATCATGCAATTTCCACGTTCTAACTTTGCCATTTTGGGTTTACTACAAATAGGCCGCCATTTTGTTTCAATTCAAAAAATAAAAATATATGTACCTTTCAAATCCTACAAGGACCCTTTCACAAAACATTCATCATTTTTGAAGCATATTTACTACCTTTTAGCAAGATTGGTAAAAAACTACCCCTCAAATTCCTACCCAAAAACGAAAAAACTGTATAACTCCGCCATTTTGAAACGGATCGAAAAACAAAAAAAGTACCTTTTGAAGAATCGCACTAAGGCCCTTTGACCAAAAAATCAGAAATTTTGAAGCATTTTTACTACCCCTTAAAAATCCGGGAATAAAACATATATATATATATATATATATATAAAGTAATGATTTTTGGGTATAGTCTCCAAATGGTCTGAAACGGATAGAAACCAAATTTTAGCCTTCTCCGACCAACCGTTTTCAAGTTGGATCGAGTGTAATAGCTCTTATTTTCTTCGAAAATTCGGCTAAAAATTGAACTTAGGTCGAATGTATATTTACTAATGTTTTTTTAAAATCAAAGTTCTTTTTATAAAATCATTTTCAGAAAGTAAACGAAATAAGGGGAAAATAATAATATTATTATAGGCACATGAAATAAAGCAAATTACTAAAGATGAAATCAAAATATTACAAAACAAACAAAACTGTGTGTCTACATAATCAACTGCAATAGTGCCAATACTGAACCAGTTGTCGTAAGTTACACTTCTTCATGTACCAAATATTGGTTCAGTAAACTTTTCAATAACATCTTTCAGCTTGTTGCTAAAGTTCTAGGTGAAGAACATTTGAACATGTATTTTAATCCCATATTTGTTTGATTTTATTTATAACGAGTTAATGCTATAATTTGTGTAGTAATATATATTCACAAAAGTTTAAATAAAATAACTTGCAAATTTCAATATTCTTCACAAAAACTAAACACGACCAGGTGCAACAGATTTTGTGGGGAAGCTACTGTGAACCCTGCCCAGTTCCAGGAAAACCTATAGCTTCTACAAACAAAAAAGCTGCCGCTCAATCTCACAGATTAGCTGCGACCGACGGAGGGTTAAATTTGTTTACAAAGAGAAAAAGTGCTTGGAAATCATTTGGGTTTCACAGCTGTTATCATTTTGTTTTGACAGTTTTTCTTTGCACAAAATAAGGGCTTGTCTTAACGTATTTAATACTTAGCCTGGCTATTGGATCAGGTTTTAAATACAATTTGGTATGTGGTTTCGTAATAATTTTATTTACACTAGTTTTCTGATAAGGTTATAATTTTGAGAATTCTAGGTTAGGCCTACTTCAAATTTAATAATAGTACTTGGCGTAACTGATTTCTTATGACTTTTGTGACCTATTAATGATTTAATTTTATATTACATTAACTCTAGATGCTATAGGCTATTTGAAATTTGGGTTATTAATAATTTGTACCATTGTAAACTTTACATTACCTAAGAACATAATTCGGAATGTGTATAGGGCCCTCTTGCCTAGTGTAGAATGTACAAAGCATAATAATTGCCCTAGTATTAGTAGGCCTAGGCCCTTACATATATTTTGTAATTAGGCTAGGTGTTTTATTTCATTTTAATAATATAATTATTTTTATAACAAAGCCTACAGATAAAGGCATTAGTATTGACATTAATAAAGCCTTTGTATTGATATTAAACGTAGAAACAATAATATCAGAACTTTACTTACAAAAATCCTTTTTTGAAGTTTTTTTGGTTTTTTAACAATATCAGCTGCGGAGGAGCTTACATAATCTGAAAATTTCATAAAATCACCATATAATTAACAACCTTTAATCACTTTTACATTTAGAAAAAGAAAAACATTTCTAACATTACATTTTAAAAGTTTTTTTGGAATATAGGAGTATTGTAGAGTCTCATTATTATAGTACAAGGAAATTGAGAACTCAAGAAATGTAAAACAGTTGATTTGTTATAGTTAAACTAGGAGAAAATATATGCAAATAGGTACCTTGGAATTTTGTATAAGCGAAGTATGCGCTTGCACCCACACATGATGCTCCCACCGCTATGGCCATTAGTTTCTTGTAGTTCATTTTTACTTAGATTGTTATAGAGCAAACAATTATTATGGAGTTACAAAATGAACTGAACAAAACGAACAAGATGAAATAAATGTTTATTGTTGCTATAGTTTCTATTTGTAATAGGTTTGATTGTTGTACTTGAATTCCTGGGGTAAATTAAAAACTAACTTTTATTTTAACTGGTATAAAAACTTGTTAACATTGTTTTCAAAATATGCAATGCAGAATTATTTCAAATATGTATTTGCGTTTTTTTTCTACGCAAAGCCCCGATTTTTTTTTTTTTTTTTTGAGATAGAGCCCTCGTTAGAGGATCACTTATTGCAATTGTTGTAAGAAACAAGATTCACAGCTATGAACTCGCCAAACATTTACACAAAATGTGTCTCACTTTAGTGTAATAACAGAAATAATATGACAAAAAACATTCAACAATCATAGAACGACTCAGTAAATCTAGCGGGAAAGTATGCAGCCTATTTTCGGTATTTCATACGGTACATAAATATTTTATAAATAAATATGGATCCACAATCACCATACACATCCGGTACATTTTCCCCCGTTCATTTGTTATGTAATTGACATTTAATTCCAAGATTGGATTTTGTCCTTACACAATAAAAAATATACCATATTTATTTTGCACAGCTATACAAACTTTTAAAATAGACGTAAATTAAAAATATGTTGTTACAATATGAAAGGCCAAATCTTATCCTCTTTATAAATTTAAAAAACATACAGGTTTAGGTAATAAAAGTGACTAAATAAACAAAATACTAAAAGCCGATTATATCGGCCGTGGCGCTGTTCAGACATACTGCCGGGGCCGATCACGTTGGCCTATGGCGGTATTCAGACAACTTTTGAGAGCCGATGTAATCGCTGTGGCAGTGTTCAGACAGTCAGTAAAAGCCGATTAGATCGGCCCTTGGTGGTCAAAGGGTTAAATAATAACGGATATGCGTTGGTGCCTTAAATAAATGCGGGAATGAAACTGTGTCTTAAACAATTGCGAAGATGCTACGTATTCTTAAATATTTGTGGAGATACGACGGAGCCTTAAATAATTGCGGAGATGCGACGGAGCCTTAAATAACTGTGGAGATCCGATAGAGACTTAAATAATTGCGGGGATGCGACTGTGTCATAAGTAATTGCGGACATGCAGCAGCCTTAATTAAATATTTGCGGAGATGCGACAGAACCTTAAATAATTGCGGATATGTGACGGAGTCTTAAAAAAAGTTTTGTCCGTGCGATAATGATCAATCATTTTTCTCCATGCAAAAAGTGCTTAACGCGCCTAATGAAGTTTTCACTTAAAAAAAATCTAAAATCATATTAAAAAAAGCAAAAACGTCGGAACGATAGATCTCCAGATATAGGTATCGTTAGGGGTTTAACCTAAAAACAAAAACTCAAAAGTGCCCAATAATAGAAAAAATAACATTTAGTAATTTGTTTTAATAATGAGATTTTATTTCATTTAAAACCAACGACACGAAAGTCGGACACGCAGAGCTCTAGAAATATTTATCAATAAAAACCCTAAAACTAAAAAAAATCTAAAATTGACCTTATAATATAATAAATTACCTTAAAAGGTCCGTCTTGTGACTTCAATTTTGGTCTCTGACTAGTTTCGAAGTCGCAACTTCATCATCAGAACTTCTCCTTAGTTTTTATTTTTTCATTCCTTCTTCACTAATATTGTTTAAATTAGTGTTTGTGTATGTGTTGTGTGTTTTGACTATTGTTTTAATATTTGACGATTCCTGCAGAAGGAATGAAAAAATAAAAACTAAGGAGAAGTTCTGATGATGAAGTTGCGACTTCGAAACTAGTCAGAGACCAAAATTGAAGTCACAAGACGGACCTTTTAAGGTAATTTATTATATTATAATATTGTGACTTGGTGCCATAAATAATGCATATGACCTTATAAATATACCGATGAAATAAAAATGACAATTCTTAATTTTATAATAATAAAGACAACATTTTCTTTCATTTAAATCAAACCGCACCATCAACCAGGTTGATCTCCAGAAACAGGTATCAAAAGGTTTTAAACTATATCCAAAAAAACTCGAAAAGTGCCCTTACAAATATACCGATGAAATAAAATTGACATTTAATAATTTTTTGATAATAATGACAATATTTTCTGTAATTTAAAACAAACAGCACTAAATTTGGCCCTGTATATCTTCAGAAATAGCTATCAATAGGCTTCAGAAGTAGCTATCAATAGGGTTTTAACATATAACCAAAAAAGCTCAAAAAGTGCGCTTATAAATATAACAGTACCCAAGAAATAAAATTGACATTGCATAATTTTTAATAATAATGACATATTTTATTTCATTTAAAACAAATAGCACTAAAATCTGACATATAGATCTCCAGAAATAGGTATCAATAGGGTTTTAAGGTAAAACGTCAAACAAATAAAAAAGTACCCTTATTAAAATACACCCATGAAAGAAAATTGACATTTCATATTTTTTTTAATAATTATGACAATTTTTTTACAAACAAAAATAACAATAAATTAGGACTTTTTGAGGTTTTTTATTGATTTTATAAAATGTTATGAATGGATCATGATAGACTACTTCCAATGGGACATTTGTAGAGAATTCAAAAACCTACAAAATGTTTTTTACAGACGCCAATCGGACAATTTTCTTCCGAGAAAAGTAGAAAAATGCTTAAAAATTACTATTTTTCAAAAATTCACATCTTTGTTAATTTACAATATTAAGGGCAGACCTTTCGGAAAATGATTCTGTATTATGTGTACTTCAAACAGGCGGAATATTAAATTTGTCGCATAAATAGTTTTTCAACAATTACCCTATAAACAAATTTGGTCATTATCTTTCATAACCTAAATGGCCAGATTTAAATTTACCATACGGATTCTGAAAGTATACATTAAAATCTACAATTCGTATATTTTCGATTTTTTAATAATGTTGATAAAGTATGATAAAAATCCATCCAAACATAGCGCAAAACGTGTAAATTAGCGACCCACGGCGAGAGAGGCAGTGGTAGTGGGGAATCAACTGCTGAGGAGAAAATAACAGCAGGGTGCGTGTATCAAGCTCTCCTCCGCTGCTCAATTAACAATAAACATTCTCTAAAGTGTGGAGGGGGAGGAAGATTTCGCTACGTGAGCGGTAATGTGTCGACGTGTGTAGAGCTGGCATTAGAATTTGTTAAACACAATTACAATAATTCTATCAATTAACAATAAACATTCTCTAAAGTGTGGAGGGGGAGGAAGATTTCGCTACGTGAGCGGTAATGTGTCGACGTGTGTAGAGCTGGCATTAGAATTTGTTAAACACAATTACAATAATTCTACATGGCCTAAACACTTTTGAGCTGATAGCTTGGTTTGTGGCGCAACCTTGTCATATAAAACTATTGTATTTACCTTGATTTGTTGCAATCTGCGCAGGCGCTGTTTCAGTCCAAAGTTCCTTCGCTCGGAATATCTAAACACAAAGAAAAAACACTTTTACATAATGAAGATTGAAGAGCAAATCTTGAACAGTTAGGCAGTCCGCACATGGGTCGTTGTGCTATCGTCAAGGAAGTGTTATTTGTACGCCTGGTCGTTTTTACCTAGGTAAATGATTGGGGGACCGCTAACTGGGCGACAAGCAATCGTCAAGAGTGAGAAGCGTAGTCGTTTCGTTGTAGGTGCGTTTCAAGCGTTGTGCACTGCAGTCCTCAAGCTTAACGGGGTAAGCACATGGGTGGTTGCAAACATTCAATTCGAAGGGGAGGTTGAAAAATAAAGGGAATTTATGATTTACCTAGTTATACGAGAAAAAATGTTGTAGAGAAAGTGTAGTTGGAAATTGGCATAAGATAATTCATGTATTTTTTAAATACAGTCATATTATATATATATCATATACAGTAGAAGCCCTGTTAACCGCCCTTGCTTAAACCGCCTGCCGGGTTAACCGCCGACCTTATTGCTAGAAATCCTTCCCTTCCCATTACCGCGCCAGAAAAGGTTCAAGGCTGACGATTTCTTTGTTTGTCATCGTTTACCGCCAGTACAACGTTTGTCAACGTACAATACAGTCAGTCAGTCGGTTTGAAGCTAAAGTATTACATGGTTGGATGTTCAGTGAATTGTTTTCAGTCTTTTGTTTTTGTTTATTTAATCAGTTACAATTTATTAAATAGTTTATTAGTTAAAATGAGTGCGGTAAAGCGGAAGCGAAATGTAGCTACTATGGAACAAAAATTAAAAGCAATAGAGAGAATTGAGAAAGGAGAATCTGTTAAACTGATTAGTAATGACCTTGGCGTTGATGTAACCACGGTAAAAGACTGGCGAAGAAATAAAAAAGATATTCAAGACTACTGTACACAAATTGAATCGGAAAAAGTTCTTTCGTCGCGCTGCACCTTAAAAAAACCACATAACAAACAGGTTGACGATGCATTATGGTTGTGGTTTATGCAAGAACGACGCAAAGGCACGCCTATAAGTGGTCCACTTTTGAAAGAAAAAGCTGCCATTCTACACACTAAGTTTGAAAAAACGGGCATGTTTATGGCCAGTGATGGTTGGTTAGCACGGTGGAAAAAGCGACACGGCATTCATCATTTAAGTGTTTGTGGAGAAAAACTATCAGCTGATCCTGTTGCAGCCGATGATTTCACCCTGAAGCTCACTGAGTTTATTCAAACGGAAGGGTTGCATCCTGAGCAAGTGTACAATGTTGACGAGACAGGACTTAATTTCAAATGACTTCCTCAAAAAAATTTTGCCGCTAGTTATGAAAAGTCTGCTTCAGGATTTAAATTGAATAAAGAGAGATTAACAGTAATCTTATGCAGCCTTATGCACTAATGCTACTGGTACACATAGGCTTCCACTACTGGTCATTGGGAAGTCTCAGAAGCCAAGTGCTTTTAAAAACATTAATATCTTATCACTTCCTGTCTTCTACAGAAGTCAAAAAATCGGCATGGATTGACGAAATGATTTTTAAAGATTGGTTTATTAACGAGTTTGTACCTAAAGTAACACAACACTTAAAACAATTAAAAATGCCAATTAAGGCAATTCTGGTTTTAGATAATGCACCAACCCACCCAGTAGGACTTGAATGTGAAGAGGAATCTGGAATAAAATGTTTTTTTCTTCCACCACATGTGACTAGTGTTGTACAGCCGATGGACCAAGGTGTTATCGAATGTTTTAAAAGACGATACCGAAAAATGTTACTTTCGGATATCCTGAGGAAAATGGAATTTGAAGGAAATGGGTTAATTGCTGCTTTGAAAACAACTAACATTAAAGACGTCATTTATATGGCAGCCAAAGCTTTTGAAGAGATTCCCAATTCAACATTTGTGAAATCCTGGAGAAAAGCTTGGCCTGGTGTTGAAAATGCCGTTCAAGCATACACAGATGATAATCCTGCTGCCCAATTCTATAATGTTGTAAGCTATGAAGCAGATGACAATGCAGCCTTATTAAACGATCTACAGCAGATGTTTAGACTTGAATTGCAGGAAAACGGTGATAATCTTCAAGTGAAAGATGTTCAAGAATGGGTTAATGGAGATGAGGAAATAGAGAACGAATTCCTAACTGATGATGAAATAATAGAGGCAGTAGTAAATTCCGGCCAAGATGAAGAAGAAAGAAATGAAGAAGGCGAAGATAGCGAAGAAGGTGAGAAAATTAGCCACAATGATGGATTTAGAGCTCTCCAATTGGCATCGTTGTACATCGAACAACAAAGAGAATCCACTGCAGTCGACATTATGTTTATAAAAAAGTGGCGTGAATGTGCGTTCAAAAATACAATTGGACAGAAAAAACAAAAAAAGATCACCGATTTTTTTTAGTTAAAATTTGTTCCGACACTTTTTCTCTTACACTTAAAATGTTAACAAAATGAAGAGATTAAATTTATTTGTGTTCTGTGATTTTATATTACTGTAAGTTTATACAGTGTATATGGTTTATTTATTTCAGTCATTATAATTGTGAGTTTAATTTGTGCTGTGTTTTATTTTCTTCCTAGTACTGTACAGGTACAGTAATTGTAATTCATAGTTCTTGTGAAAAAGAGTCAAATAATAACAGAATGAGCAATCGGACAAGGTGAGTAACGAAAATATAGTACTGTATTACTGTATACTTAATTTTTGTATTGTTTCTTAATTTTATAGGCCTAACTTATGTTTGTCGGTACTTTTAGGTGCAATTTAGCCATTTTCGTTTTAACCGACTTTATTGATATCCGACTCGGGGTCCGGTCCCGTAGGAGTCGGTTAACAGGGCGTCTACTGTATTTAAAAAAAAAATAAAAATAACACTATTCTCACTCATATACGTTTAATTACCAAACGCGTTTCAATGACAAAGTCGTTATCCTCAGTGATATATGAGCTACAACTGACAGATTATAACTAGTGTTATAATGTGTGAGAATAGTTTTTTTTTTTTTTTTTTTTTTAAATATAAATTCCTTCTCACTCGTCAAGCTCAAAGTGTATTTTATAATATCATATATTATAAAACTGTAGGCCTATTTGTTCAAATTTTTTATTATATATGACATTATATATTCAAAGAAAGATAAAAATATTATCTTTTAATCTCTTTTTATTTTATATTAATAGATCAAATGAAGTTACGTATTATATGAAAAATTAATAATCGAATATGTTTATAATATGTTATACAAAGATGTACGAATGTTTCCGAAGTTAAACAAAAATTGTTTAAAAAAAATTGTATAAGCAAATATTTGATAATAAAAGGTTGTATTTATATACACTTTCTAACCTCAAAGCAAATCTTATAACGTATTATAACATACATTAGTTCTATAACTCGTTTTTTTATATAGTTTAAAAACCTTATTGATACCTGTTTCTGGAGATCAACCTGGTCGATGGTGCGGTTTGATTTAAATGAAAGAAAATATTGTCATTATTATAATAAAATTAAGAAATGTCATTTTTATTTCATCGGTATATTTAAAAGGCCACTTTTTGAGATTTTTGGTTTTATGTTTTAAACCCTATTGATAGCTATTTCTGAAGGTCTACCGCTCCGATTTTAGTGCTGTTTGTTTTAAATGACAGAAAATGTTTTCATTATTATAAAAAAAAAAAAAATAGAGAAGTAAATATTGTTTTATGGTTTTATTGAAAAGGGTACTTTTTGAGTTTTTTTGGTTTTATGTTAAAATCATATTGATAGCTATTTCTGAAGATTTACCTCGCCGAATTTAAATGGTGTTTATTTTAAATGACAGAAAATGTTATCATTATTATATAAAAAAAATGAAATGTCAATATTATTTCATGGGTTTAAAAGGGCACTTTTTGAGTTTTATTTTTATTTAGATTAAGACCTTATTGATACCTGTTTCTGAAGATGCCTAGGAGACCCCTATATTATTTATTATCACTAGTTTTAGGTTTAAATTTTTTAGTAGATATGAGAAAGAATTGTGTTTATTTTGTAAAAAAAAATGTATAGATGTTTGGTGGTAAATAAATAAATCATCATGAAAAAAAAAGATGTGCCGGGCCGATTTTAGTGTTGTTTGTTTTAAGTGACAGAAATATTGAGTTCCTTCTTGAAAAATAAAAAGAACAATTTTATATTGTACAGAATTGAAGAAAATCTATTGTATTTAATGTCTTATTTTCGTTTACTTAGA
>JAGFPH010024530.1:0-11324 GCA_018207615.1 Philaenus spumarius
CGCATGGAGTGAAATGTGTTTTGTGTGTTTTTTGTGTGCAATATATATTTATGTGTTTTTTGTAAATTGTTCCTGATGATGGGTGAATACAAGAAACTTCGGTAGAACAAGGTAAGATAATACCATAAAAACAGGATTAGTAGACGTATTATAATATACCGAAATTAATTTCACTAATCCGTGGGCTACCACAATGGAGTTTAAATTAAAAATATGCCTGCTAATGCATTGTTTTAAAACTTTAGAAGTCATTATATCGATCAGAAGTAGGAGAGTCAGAAGTTTTCATCCCCACCACTCATAGGTGAATCGGCTTCAAGCCTTGCGCAACATTGCCTGTCTATGGTATTCCTTGGTCGCTGATTTGTTCATATGAATGTTACAGTGTTTTGGAATGGTTACATCCAGTGAGATGCTGATTATGAGAATCCGTCTGCTTGCTTTCTCCAGCATTGTGCGACAGTCTATCGGATGGTTTGATATGGAAGTTAACTCTTGTGGACGCCTCGTGACAAGACTCGCACGTGATGCTCCACTCATTAAAGGGGTGAGTTCTTTCAAAAAATGTACCATGCTGAACAACACGGTTTTCAGAGATCTGTCGTTTGAGGCCCAACTTCACGACAGAAAATCTTTGCAACTATGAAACTTCTTTAGCTTAAACCAAAAACGTTTTTTCTTCAACGTTTTGCTATTAAAAAAGTCAATACTTTATTCAAAATCAATTTAGTCTATACTAATATCATAAAGAGGTCAAATTTGTTTGTTTGTAGGTGGTAATCTCTGGAACTGCTGAACCGATTGAAAAAATAGTTTTGCTTATAAAAAGCTACACTATCCCTGAGTAACATAGATTATAATTCATTTTGATCAAACATTTTATTTCAATATTTGTTAATATAGTCGAAAAAATCTTGTTAGGCCTAGACTATGTACCAGTTTTGGATAAAAACAATTAAATGTAGGGAAGCTATACTGGACCACATAGACTGGACATGTTCAAAAGACTTACCTTAAACAAATAATACTTGCCAAACTGAAGAAATGTCTTAGCCGATCACTCACAAATATTATTCAGGTATATTGAGGTCAACTCAATAAAAAAGAAGTTAAATTAGATTTTGATTTATTGACCAAAACCAAAAAAAATATATTTTAAATTTATATTAAAAAAAAATGACATGCCCTTAATAACAAACGTGATAAATTTATAAGCCCTTAATTACAAAAAAAGAATTTAAGAAAAGTTTACCTTTACAATATTGATTTTAATTTTATTTAAAAGATCCCTCCCCTAAAGTAAAATTAGAAAACCTCCCATTTATAATACAACATTTATTACAATTTATTTCCTTTTCACAACATTACAAAGTTAAATACATAGTACCATGGATTTATTAATAACTCTTGTTTTGTTGGCCAACCTTAATACTAAGTGAAATTAAATAGTAATAAAAATAATGGCGTTTAATAATTTAGTGAGAAGTCTCTCTTAAAAAAAAGGTTTTTTAAATTTAGAATGAAATCCTTTGAGATTGTGGTTCCGAAATTTGCTAGCGGTCCCTTCCAATTAAATTAAATTATAAAAGACATTTATTATATTAACTCTAGGAAAGACAACAATGTTTATACAACCTATTCAAAAAAATAATTTATGAGTAATGTTCACTGCAGATTTAAGTACTGTACAAGTTTATTGTTTAGTTCATAGCTATGTTTTCAACTAATAGATAGGAAATTGAGTGTAACTACTTTAATGCACTAGATCACTGTCGGCGAAATTAAGTAGAATAAGAGTTGTATTGGTGGTCTGAAGGTAATGGCTTTTAATTGCAGAAGAACATATTTAACCCTCCATCTTGCACTAGTTATACACTGCATGTAAAACAAAAGAACATGGTTTAGCAATTATGGTAGGTTTTAAAACCAAAAACATTGTGAACAGACTTTAACCTTAAGAAATTTGCCTTTATATTATTTTGGTAAATGTTTAGCAGGCTAGGTTGAGAATAAGTTTGTTAATTGGTAATTCAATATTTAACATTAAGTTAACCTGTTACCATTTGTCATGTTAAACTTTAACTGTTACCACATGTAAAATGCAAACACATGTGAAATTCAGAATGTACATGGAAGTTCATATGTTTTAGCTTTACTCAAAACGGAATGACCATAAGATAATAAAGTTACACAACTTTACTTTACTTTACTTTATGACTTTGAAGTTACAAACAATATAGTTACGGTACACAATTTGCTTTAACCTAGAAGTAGGTTTGAATTTAGGCAATAGTTACACTAGGTTGTACACTAATTGTACACAAAGAATCAAAAATTGAATTAGATAAATATTAAAACTACACTTAATAATTTTGAAATATTATTGATAATATTGAATATAAACTTGGCAATAATTTACAAAGCTAATGTTTAATCAGCAAAAATGAACTCGCTAAGACATTTTGGTTTGGTTATTTTGCTATGACATACCTAGTGTTTTGTTGAACAGGCTTTAAAAATAAAGCATGCTATTTAATAGTGCACTGAAGTATAGTTCAAACACATGACTATAACATTTGTATGAATTTAATTACCGAACAGGTTAAAGTTTTGAACGACTTTAGGCATGGCGTCGCTTGCCTTGAGTTACTAGACAGAAATCACAAAAGAAATGGCGCTCCAACAGAAATACATGCCGTGTCTAAAGTTGGCCTAATGCGCATGACTGCTGCCAGATGTTAGGTCTGTTGAGTGGTGTCACCTTGCGGGATAAAAGGAACTACTAGAACACCTGTATTGCTGGTGTCGGTAATACAGAAGATATCTGACAAACGTAATATCTTGGTGGCGCGCAACTTGAATAACAGCACAACTAATGAACCAACACATGTATTACCATAGCATCCAATTGAATAAAATAACAGATAAAATAACTGTTTGCTCCAATATTTCCATTAACAGCTGAATTCAAACTTTGAAGTGATTATTTGTATTTCTAACTTTTAGGTTAGGTTTTTATTAAAGTGTAGACCTGAGCCTTATTGGTTCTTTTAACCTTTATTATAACTGCTCTTATAAAACATATGAACTTATTTGATTTGAACATTTAACATTATTTACCTTCTTAGCTTTGGTGTTATTATTAATCCTACACCTTTATTATAAAGAAAACATAACATGATTATGTGTACAGAAGGTTCCAACGGGGTTGGCGTCCGGAGCATGCACGGCTGTCCAATAGTATAAAATAAAACAAATTTCTATCTGTCTTTTAGTTTACAATTTGAGAACCAGTGAACTGATTTTTATGCAGTTTTATTCTTTTTTATATGTAGGTACTGGGGAGGTATTGGACAAATTTTGATTAAAATCAATGTAATACTTCTCAAGTTTGAACAATAGATGTCTATGTGTGTCACAAAAATGCCTAGAATGTCCTATACTTTATTATGTTGTCACAACCTTTTTTTTATCGTTTGACAGAATAAATTTTATTTGGATTTGAAACTTTTTTTAAAAACGGTGCAGTGGTTTTTGGGTTACGATTTTTTAAACTTTTTAACTTCCCGCTAAGAAAATTGAAAATTTTCTAAAATCGGGAAGTTATTGGCTTCACCCCGTTTTTCGAAAATCGAGTATTCATCAGATCTCGACGTTTTGAGGTCCTAGGAATCTTCCCTGACCACTCCCGAGAGGGTGTCACCCTGTCTGTATGTATGTGTGTGTGCGTTGGTAAACGCTCTATTGTGGCATCATTCACCGGTACCAAACCACACTGTGGCAACATACACGCATTGCCACAATTTATTTGGCTTATATTTATGATTCTTATCGAAGAATAAGGTATATAAGAGTTAGTTGCCATAAATGAGTTTTTCTCCCGGTGTGTAAAAAGGTCGAACATTACGCATTTGCAGCAATTGGGACTTCGCCGTGTGATAGCGCTCCTAACGGCTAAAGCAATAAGCTGATTTGTGGTGATTTCCCGGCAAAATGAATCTGATACAGTGTTGCCGCTTCAATTCTCTACAACTTACTACGGATGGTTCTTACAGCCGTAGTAGTTTTGTATACCTTGCTTGGTACCAAGCGAATTATTTCAAATGTTACAAATGATTTTCCGTTGTAATATACGAAAGAAATTAAAAGAACAAAGAACAGTAATATCATACATTTTATTATTTAGAACTTATAAATTATTCAAAAAGTTCAGAATGTTTTGCACGTAATATGGAAATTAATTCGTATTTTTTATTCAAAGACCAGTAAATAAAACTTGTAATATAGAAGACTGTAATTTCTTTTCTTTTAATCGTAATTTATAAAAGTATATAAGCTATTTAACATTAGTAGCTGATGTCAATTTTTCTGAAAACATTATTGTTTTATTCTACTTTCTAAACTAAGTTATTTTCTGTAATAACGGTAGTAAACTTTTAATTAAAGCCAGAATTCTTGGCCTGCACGATGTTATAATATTTATGTATAACTAAAATTAATTTGATGTAATAATGTACTCGAATATGTGCTAAATTACAAAGAGCATTGTCAAATTTCTTTTTGCAATAGTGTACCATTGTAAATTTAAGAAAACCAACCAAGGTAGTTTATATAATGTGTCCTCTAGTGAAACTATCACATCCCTAAATAAATTACAGTTAACAGTATTATAGGCGGATAAAGTCATTAAGCTAAAATATTAATAGTTTATAATTTAATTGTATAAAATGTAATAAATTGTGACCCAACCTAGAAAACGAAAGACATCGTGCATTTAAACTCATAAACATATAATCAATCAGGAAGTGGCCAAATTTAATCGATTAGTTTTATTCCTTTACACTTATATGCTTAAATGTTTTCTAAATAAAAATTCAGATAGGCCTACAACACATTATAACTGTTTAAAAAAATATGAATTTAAAAAATTGCTCCCTTACAAAAATTGGCTTTGAGTTTCACTAGTAGGCTAAACTTAAAAACTATTATTCTTAATTTATTCATATTAGTTTATTCAACCAATTAGTTTATAACATGTGACATTAAAAAAAAGATCATATATATGGTCTTCGGGTCAGAATTTTGAAGGCCTACATTTTATTTGGTAAATATTATATGTTTCATTGCTAATGTTTTTTTTTTTATAGGTTATACAATATAAGTTTATATTTATAGGTTACAAAAATAAGTTAACAAAACTTTGTATATATCTTGAGTTTCATAACCTTTTTACTTTCTCCACCCTATACGTAGTATATGGAGAAAGTATTGTTTTCGTAAAAATGTTCGAATTTGAATTTTCAGTTGAATTATCTGTTTAGGTGCTCCCAGAACCCCAAAAAATGGTTTAGTGCAATTATCTGTGTTGGTGCTCCCTGAACCCAAAAATATTTTTAGTGGAATTTTTTGTTTTGGTGCTCCCTGAACCCAAAAAAGTGTTTTTAGAGTGGTGTCTGTCTTTCAGTCTGTCAGTATGTATACACGACCAGAGAGGACACTATTGGTCCGATTTTCATGAAATTTGGTATGTAGGTACTAAACCCTAATATCTCCAGGCGTTTTTTTCATTTTTTGGAATTTTTAATTTTTAAGGGTAATTTACCACTAAAAACCCATAAAAAACGACAAAAATGCAAATTTCTCAAAAACGGCTCTAACGATTTTGATCAAATTTTCAGTATTTATAGTGCTTAAGATGCCAAACAAAATGACACCACCCGCTTTTATCTAAACTTCGGCGTTTTATAATTATGGGGAAATGTTTAAAAATAAACAAGTTTATGTTGTCAATCTAGCATCGCGGCGGTAGCCGCACGGGGTAACACCATGGTAGCGATCACGGCCAGTAATTCAAAGGTCGCGCGATCGAATCCCGCCTAGGACAATAATTTTTTATACGATTGACGTGGTAGGTAGAATATTATTTTTTTGTTTTGTTCTAAAAAGTAATAAATAAAATGATTGAAAACAATATTATTTTGACTACAGTAAGTTGGGAGAAAGTTTGTGTCAGTTAACTGATACCGTTTATTTACTTAGTATCTGACCCTTTGTAATTTTGGAGTAAGTCAGTTGTACGTTGAGGTTAAATATAACACATTTTTAAAATAGAAACTGTAAGTAATTATAGTAAGGTGCCACTAATTCATCTGAGTTTATGTCTTGAAAAACTTTTGTATGTAATATTTTTCATGTACTGATATAAATAGCTAATACCGATCATTTTGTTCCTAATATTTATTGTGATAGCACTCAGTTTTGCCTTTTTACAAATAAATCACGCAAATGAAGAAAAGTTTGCAATTTTTCAGACAAAAATCTGCTTTGGTGTTATAATAAAAATATAATTTTCCAGAACTTTGATTATTTTGAAACGAAGCAAGATACTAAGTTCTAGTTTGCACCATTATGTTTCTCTTTTAATAAAATTTTCAACTGTGTATTACATGCCCTACATTTGCATTTGAAATTTTTAAACCCCTACTCCCTCAAGCCCCCAAAATCATAGAGGTTCAGATATGTCAAAAAAATGGGGTCTTTTCTGTTATATCCCCGCATTTACAAACTATTTGCTAAAACTATTTTCTATTCTCAAACTATTTTCTATAGAATGAGGATTAATCAGGAATGTCCATCCATAACATATCAAGAAGGAAGTTTCCAATTTTTGTTAATATTATATAAGGGTTATCACAAACTTTACTATTCGACTCTATCCTAATATTTTTGCAGAAAACGATGTTGTTTTTCATTTTACTGTCAAATGTGCAATACAGGTAAACATACTGTGACTAAATAGGTTAGGTTAGAAACCTTTCAAGTATTTTTTAAAATTAATTGTTATTATTGCATTTCTGTTGCCTTTAGGTTAGCCTGGAGTCGAATAAAAAGTTGCGCATGTTTATAAAAATTGTTTTTGTAAATGCGGGGATATAACAGAAAAGACCCAAAAAATGTGTCCTGTTATGCAACACAACATATACCGGGTGTCCTGGAAGTCCGAGTACGGCAAAATATTTTGCAAACAAGCGATGTTATTCTTCAGAACATAATAAAATTATATGAATGCAAATAAGTTTATTCACTGTATTGAAATTGCATTCTTCACTGTATTGAAATTTGTGTTAGAAAATGTTGTCCGCCATCTTGAATGTACCTTTTTTCAAAAACGAAGGGGGTCTTGTAGTACATAACTTTAACGTCAAATTTCACAAGAAAAATATCGATGAAACCCGTTTTTAAATATCACTTTTCGTTTTCAAGTTGCAGCCCGTCAAACTTTTGAAATCAGTGAACATGGCCCATCTGGGTTGATAGTTTATCTTCCTTAACTGTTTCTAAAATTTCGTTTACTGATTAATTTCTGTTAATTTGAGTTTAGTTTAAATACATCAGTACAACTCTTTAATAGCCTTTGATATCAACGCTTGTATTATGATAAATTGTCAAATTGTTGTCTCTTATTATATTCTCAAAATGTCCAGGGTAAATATTTTGACAATATAATTTAACATTAAATAATTATTTCAATTTGGTTCTGTATTAGTAGTTGTATAGTCAATTGACTAAACTTTCTTGTGTTTAATTATTATTTACAACTTGTTTTTCATTACTTGTGGTTAAGATCTTAGATTAGTGTTTCTTGTGCCTTCTTCACTATTGTCCCAATTTAGGCCTACAAAGTTTTATTAACTTATTTTCAGTAAGAAAAATAATAAAGGGCAAAAGGGGTTAAAGGGATTTTATAAAAACTCCGTATACATTAGACATAAATAATAATAACGACCTTTATTCATTAATATTTTTAAAAACACAAACAAGTGGTATAATCATATTATTTATTTATATTTGGAGCAAATTTGATTTAATGTAAATTATACAGTTAATAGCCTACATGTTCCTCTTTTATGTAATATAACTAATTAAAATACACTCTTTACAACTTTTTATACAAAACTATCTTATCTATCTTGTCAGCTTCTCAATATGACTTTAAAAAAGGGACTATTTTAAAGATTCTTAAAAAGTTTAAGTAGCCTATATTCTTATTCTGTTATGTTTAAGTAGAATAATCTTGTAGTACTGTAGCAAACCTTCAAAAATAATCAACATAAAATGTTCAAAATGAATTGACTGTTTGTCACTAGCTTGGTAGTTGCAACAAGGAATTAACTGTTTCTAGGTAATGTATTTGGATTCCCTATTATAAACTCTGCTCTAAATATTTGGGATTTAGTATGTAACGACACAGTCAATACCTTTTCCGTTTATGCAATATAAATAATAATAATATAACGTGTTTGAACGAGATAATATAGGCCTGAATGGTTTGGCCACATATTTTATGTTAAAGAAATTTTTTCCAGATCGTTTTTAGGTTCATTTTGTAATTGTACTCATTTTAGTGAAGATTTAAATAAATTTTATGAGAAATGTTAACGTTATCAATATATTGTTTAATAAATCATTCGTTACTTTACTGTTTAGGCTTAAAATGATATTTTTATTCATGAAACCTATTTATTTCGTTACCAGCTTTTTCTTTATAGACATCCTTAATGTCTTTAATTTTGATATTCAGGGTGTTCCCGAACTCTCTGGTCCAGTTTTGTGGATTTGTTCCTGCGATCGAGACAAACATTTTCACAATGTAAACTTAGGTCTACGGTTCTTACTTTTTCATCTGTCTGTCTGTATGTGTTTTTTTACAAAATAATTAATTAATATCTAGAGAGCTGATTGACAGATTGAGTTCAAACATTACATGATGTTTAAAATAACAATGATCTATTTTATGAAAAATAAACGATTATATTCAATAATGTGTTTTATAATGGCGACTGTTTAAAAATTTCAAACCTAAATTACCCAAAAGCGATACATTTTAACAAACATTTCAAGACAACCTTTTTGTAGCCCTTTTAATTCCCTATCGGATGGGGAAATTATTAAAACAATCGGATGAAGGGTAATATTTAAGTTAAAGATAATAACAGCATACGTAACCACAATACTGGGATTTTTGCATGCTTTACTAAGATATTTTATGTATATACAGGGTGTTTCGTAATGACTCTGGAATATTCTAGGGTGTGATTCAGCACATAAGGATGAGAAAAAATCAACTGGACATGTGTCCGGAAAAGCTTTGTTTTCCCATAGCCGCCATTTTGTTTTTTCCCTAAACAATTTTTATCTAGAGAAAGGTTAGACTGATTAAGTTCAAACAGGAAATATAAGATAACCAAACAATGATCTATTTAAAAAATATATATAATCGATTATATCCAATTATGCGGTTCAAAATGGCTTCTTTGAAAATTGCAAACTTAAGTAGGTACCTAAAAACCAAACAGTTTAGCAAAAAATGTCAACATACATTTTTTGTAGCTCTTTTAATTCTCTACTTTTAAACCCATGAGTAGATAAAATCGTTTATTTTTCTTACAATAGACCATTATTAGGTTAAACTTAATGTCAAGTTTAAACTCAGTCGGTCAACTGCTCTCTAGACATTAATTATTTTGTAAAATCACATACAGACAGCCAGTCTACTATGGAAAATACGGCAGTTCGATACATACATGTGGGGGCATGTCAATTTAATGCAGGCAGTGACACGCAATCTAAACAATATGAATCAAACTTATGTTGACTAAAACGTACCGCGATGGATGCAATAGTGTGACTCTTTTAATAAAGTGTTTGTAAAACATTTACTCTGTATAGATTTGAGTACATTATTTTAAGTTCAATTTGCAATTAATGTTTCATTCTTGTAACTGATTTCTTGAATACATTAAACTTTAAGAGCAAGATTATGAATGTTAACACAAAATCATCAATAACTGGATTTTTCTGTCAAAGTTGTAAGAGCTTTAAAGCTCTTTACTAACATGAACTATATCAAGTACTCTGATATCTCAATATAAAAAACCCGGGTTTACAAGCTGGTAATCGAATAAAACCCGTAATAATGTAGCTTAATTTCTTGTTTCCCATTATCTTAGCCTCAATACAAACAACACAAATTTATTCTTTCTTTACAGTATAAAATAAATAATATTACTAACATTGATGGACTTAGGACTTTCAATAGGGTCAAACTTTATGGTACCTGTCATTTTTGATTAATAGTATGAACCCTGTAAGTTGTCTCAACACTAAAGTGCGTTTACTGCCCAACTTGTTTACCACAAATTCAAACAACCCGCATTGTAATAAATAGCTTTCTCAAGTAGACATATTTTTGAATAGAACGTCTGATGTATTGTAATATTCAGGTAAACACCAGCCAAAGACAAAACCTTCTTGACCCTTTTTTTCTCTTATCTTTAACCGCCTTGAAGAACCTACTCGCACAACCTAAAAGGGGAAAAATATACTGTGATAATAATTTGATTATTTTGTGAAAGCTATAATTTTTTGTACATTCGCCATAATTATGTTTTAGTTACTTTGTGTAAGTAATATTGACTTTTTAGAAAATTACTGCTAACTACAAAAGACGACCATTTGAACTTAAAATACATGCTCATGAGGTCCACATAATCAACTTCCCAGTAGGACGTCAATTAATGTCATTGATAATAATAATAAAATTCTGGATCTATCACTTCAGAAATATACAATTACTAGCTGACCCGGCAATGCTTCGCTATTGCATAATTATTTTGGTGAAATAAATGCGACAAATGATCGTGATTTAGTAACTTTGACCCCCAAACCCCCTAAGATTTCGAATTTTTTTAAACCCTTTCTTAGTGAGCACCTATGGCCCTAGAGGAAGCTACATACCAAATTTCATTCTAATCTGTTCGGTAATTTTGGAGAAATCGTGATTTAGTCATTTTTACCCCCAAATCCCCTAAAATTTCCAATTTTTTAAACCCTTTTTTAGTGAACACTTATGGCCCTAGAGGAAGCTACATACCAAATTTCATTCCAATCCATTCGGTAGTTTTGAAGAAATTGTGATTTAATAACTTTGATCCTCAAACCTCAATAAAATTTCGAATTTTTAAACCCTTTCTTAGTGAGCACCTATGGCCCTAGAGGAAGCTACATACCAAATTTCATTTCAATCCGTTCGGTAGTTTTTGAGAAATCGTGATGAGTGAGTGAGTGAGTGGTATTTCGCTTTTATATATATATATAGATTAGACTACTGTATGAAGTGGGCCTTTTCTTTAATAAATTATTGTACGATTTGAAATAATGTAACATCCCATTGAACTATAGTGGGTTGTAACAGCTCTGATATTGGCTGACATGGCTTGATGGGAAATTGCCTGACGGCAAACGCCTTGGTTTGTTTTGTGTTA
>JAGFPH010024531.1:0-11324 GCA_018207615.1 Philaenus spumarius
ATTCAAAAGTTTTTCTTTTTCATACAATATTGGGTTTTTAATAACTTTCACGCAAAACTTTCTAGTAATTAATTTCAATAGCATAAAGTAATAATGAGACGTAAATCATCTTAAATATCGTTGTGTAAAATAATTATGTTTTATTGAACACACCAAAGTAGTGTTCTTCAATTATTTAAAAAATCAAAAAGTAAATAAGCACTCTTTATGGTTAGCCTACATCATGCTTATTGCCTACATGAATAGTTTTTCCTAGCAATTGATTTGAATAAAATTATAAAATTGAAGTAATAATAAGACTACAATTTAAAAAATAATAAGACTACAATAATACAACAATTAGACTACAAGTAAATAATAACAAGACTACTGCAATAATACTACATTTCAATAATAATAATACTACAATAAGACTAAAATTTTAATAATAATAAGACAATTAATTGAAGAAATAATAATTCAAATGTCAGCTTCGGAAAGTTCTTCTACTTCTCTAATTTCTCCATTAACAACGATCTTGGATGTTTTATTAGCAACTTTATTCTTTGCATTGAGTATGTACGTCGGGTTTCTAATGGGCATCGACCTGCATACTCTTGGGCCAATAAGTTCAGACAGAATACAATTCTTGTAGAACTTTTCTAGTTTCAAAGACGTGCCGCGAGGCTGGCAAAAGGGTGCCTGGTGCTCCCAAGACCTTGTTGTCCTATTTTGATTTCGAGCTGAGGGATAATGTGGGAGACTTTATTGTAGTTGGCTCGCATAATCGCAAGGCACTGAAGTTAAGGGCGATTGGCGGACATAAAATTCTGAACCGAGTGTTGAATGAGTTTGATTGAGGGAAATTTATTGAAATAAAACGTAAAATAAAACAATAATAAAAAAGCAGTACCGGAATGGCGTTGCGGCAACAGTATATTCTTGTATACAGGTTATGCTTAATTTATTACTATATTATTAATAATTAATTACATTTAATTTCTGTCATATTACACAATCTTGTTATCGCATTTCATTTATTGTACTATTCTTTCCATATTTAACTAGATAAATTTAACTAGATATAATAAAATGTTGAAATATTTTGAAAAATGTTGTCATTATTATCAAAAAATTATGAAATGTCAATTTTATTTCATGGGCACATTTAAAAGGGCACTTTTTTAGTTTTTTGGCTTTTATGTTTAAATCCTATTGATAGCTATTTCTGAAGATCTACCGGGCTGATTTTAGTGCTGTTTGTTTTAATTTACAGAAAATTTTGTCATTATTATCAAAAAATTATGAAATGTCAATTTTATTTCATGGGCACATTTAAAAGGGCACTTTTTTAGTTTTTTGGCTTTTATGTTTAAATCTTATTGATAGCTATTTCTGAAGATCTACCGGGCCGAATTTAGTGCTGTTTATTTTAGATAACAGAAAATGTTGTCATTATTATCAAAAAATTATGAAGTGTCAATTTCATTTCATGGGGATATTTAAAAGGGTACTTTTTGAGTTTTTTGGCTTTTATGTTAAAATCCTATTGATAGATTTCTGAAAATCTACCTTGATGATTTTAATGCTGTTTGTTTTACATGACAGAAAGTGTTGTCATTACTATTAAAAAATTATGAAATGCCAATTTTATTTCATGAATATTTATACGGGCAGTTTTTACATTTTTTTGGTTTTAGGTTAAAACCGTATTGATAGCTATTTCTGAAGATATACCGGACCGAATTTAGTGGTGTTTGCTTTAAATGACAGAAAATACTGACATTATTATCAAAAAATTATGAAATGTCAATTTTATTTCATTGGTATATTTACAAGGGCATTTTTCGAGTTTTTGTTTATTTGGTTTAAAACCTTTTTGGTACCGGTTTCTGGAGATCAACCTGGTCGGTCAATGGTGCGGTTTGATTTAAATGAAAGAAAATGTTGTCATCATTATAATAAAATTAAGAAATGCCATTTTTATTTCATCGATATATTTATAAGGTCAATTTTAGATTTTTTTTAGTTTTAGGTTTTTTATTGATAAATATTTATGGATTTCTTCGTGTCCGATTTTCGTGTCTTTGGTTTTAAATTAAATAAAATCTCATTATTTTAAACAAATTATTAAATGCTATTTTTTCCATTATTGGATACTTTTGAGTTTTTTGTTTGTTTTTAGGTTAAAAACCTATTTTTTATATGTTTTTAGATTTTTTTAGTGAAAACTTCATTAGGCGCGTTGGGCACTTTTTTCAAGGATAAAAATGATTGAACTCGCGTGACCGTCATCGTCATTGCACGGACACAAATTTTTAAAAGGCTCCGTCACATCTTCGCAATTATTTAAGGTTTTGTTGCATCTCCGCAAAATTAAAGGCTACGCCGCATCTCTGCAATTATTTAAGACACAGTCGCATCCACGTAATTATTTAAGTTTCTATCGGATCTCCACAATTATTTAAGGCTCTGTCGCATCTCCGCAATTATTTAAGGCTCCATCAGATCTCCACAATTATGTAAGGCTCCGTTCCATATCCACAATTATTTAAGGCTTAATAAATTCTCCGCAGTGGCGGCTCGTGCTATAGGTTCACTGGTTCAAATTGCAAATTGCGTTAATAACATAATATTTTAACAAATATAAATATTTAGTACTTTTTTTCATAAATGTAACAATATAGATTGAAAAGTTGTTAAAATACGACATAGAGTTGTACCAATCTTACAAAAGAATAATTAAGGGAACGGAAGCAATACTGAGCCACATAGATTGGTACTGTTCAAAACCTACCTTTAAAATTTAAATATCACCAAACGTAGAAATGTTTCAGCTTATTACTCACAATACACAAGATACCTAGAGGTTAACTCAATAAACCATAGAAATAGATGTAAATTTTGGCTTTATTAACCAAAATGTAAAAAAAGTTTATATGCCCTTAACAAAAATGAAAATATTTATACGCCCTTAGTACAAGAAAACTTCAGATTGGAAAAAAACATATATATTTAATTAAATTGAGTTTAAAAGCCCTCCCCAAAAATAAAAATCAAAAACCCTCCCCTTTAATAATGATTACACAAGTTATACAAAAAGGTTAGACAAGATTACAAAAAAAATAACATGCAATACCATGGATTTGTTTAAGGATAATTATATATGTCGTTGGCCAACTCTAAAGCTAAATATAAATAATTGAATAAATAAACAAATTTAATTATGAGACGTCTCTCTATATAAAAAAGATATATGAATTTCTAATATATACAGCCCTTAGGGCTAAGGTCCGAAATATGCTATAGCTTGCACCTCCCAATTATTAAATACAAACATATCCTATATAGTATACATATACAAAATTACTTTTTCAAAATACAGCCTGTTTAATATTTAACACAAAAATCAACTGCAGATCATTCATATTTTAAATTAATCTCTGTCTGTAACTAAAACACTGTAGATATAAGAATTTTTATTGTATTTAAAGTCCTGTTGGAAGGTAGGCCTTTTCAGTAAGGCGTAGCTGTGGTGTAGCTTATGGCATTGTATGGTTAAATATTCCCTGAAGTTGAACCAGTGTAACTGCATAACACAAATAACAATTCTTTCTTAGAAAACTTGCAGCTAATTTAAATAAGCATAAAACAGATGGTTCTTTGAGTTAGCTGTTTTAAAATTTGTAGCACAAGGTGACAAATTGCTACTTAAAGATTGTAATAGTTAATACAACATGTGTCATGTTGCATAAGAATGTCTCTACATGTTAACCAAACCACATGGCAACATAAAAATGTTCTCGTTTAGTTACATAATATATATATCAGTAATATTATGCCTATAGCTCATTAAAAGTTTTCAATATTCTGGTTATACTGCAGAAAACTACACAGTTACAGTTAATTAATACAGAACAGTTTAGGCTAGTTTTGTTTGAAATATGTTAAGACTTTAGTAATACACAACATAACATCAGCTTTAAAGTTTTTGTAGGCTGTAAGATTAGTATTTTAAAATTAGGCTGTAGTAAAAATGAAATACATAGGTTTTGAATAAAACTGTATGAGTTTGAAAAGTTATTTACAATGCAAAAGGTGGAACTAACTTTATAAAATTTTACAAAGAGTACATTTCATAAGTAACAAAAGTAAGGCTAAAACATTCCACGTACCTGGTATTCACAAAATAAAGGCTTATAACAAAGGCATGTTAATTAGCCTTGCGCATAACTCGCGACAAAAAACTTAAGGAATTAATCCACGACAATAATTTAACTATATCAGCGACATGACAAGGTGGACTTTCCTGTAGTGGAAGCAATGGCGGACTCTCTTCTCGAATGTTCTACAACGAAGCAAGGTTAACGGTCTAAATCAGCTGTCGTATATGAGATAAGGAATCCGCTTAATAGCGACCTATGCCCAAAGTGGATACTGTACGGAGGTGGCGTCTGGCGGAGAAAAGGGAAACTATTTGGAAGTTGGTGAAGGTAGGCAGAAGTTGTAACTAGTCGGTAAGAAGTAATATTTATTAAAGAAAAAAAAATATAGGTGGCTCTGAAGTCTAAAAACGTCACAGAGTAACAACGCGCAGCTCTCCTACGTCGTTTTTAGCATCTTGGTTCAATTCAAAGAACGAACCTCCTGGCCTAGGCGAGGGGGTACAGGGGAACGGTGGGGGAATAGCAGTTTCAACGTTGTTTTCCGCTGCAATCTAAATGCAGCGACTCCCGACTCCTTCCGAAGATAGCCGAAGCTGCAGTTCACAACAGTGTTTTGTGAAAAAAACCTTACGCCTATTTTTTCCTTTACGTAGTTGGTGTTTGTTTACTTCTTTGATTTATAGGTTATGTCAGTTGTGCATTCTATGAAGTTCATGGATTAAGTCTGTGTTAGTGTGGACATATTATTAAATAATATTATTGCAGTTCAGTGTTGTTATTAGCGTTGTGTTAAGGTAAAAGTTTTTAGAATGAACAGCGTTACACCTTTGCTAAGGGTAACTTCTTCTTTACCTCTTGGAGAAAAGTGTGCTATTAAAGTACACTGGTATTTGCGTCACTTCATTATTTACGAGTCACTTTATCAACTAAAAACTTAAGTAAACTAATTAATAAAGTATAGGCTTCTATGTAAGACAATATTGTTCTCATTTTTTTCCATTTATAATTAATATCTATATTCCAATCTATCATGCAAACTGTAACCCGATTTTATCTCATTGCACGCTTTTCAGAGATGTCTTAAAACAACCAAATTTAAGTAAAAACAGGCCTAAAAGTAGAAATTCTTATGTTTAGTACTAAAAACAAATTTGCAGGACCCCCTCCCCGGTAGATTTGAACCCCCAAGGTAATAATTCACCAGCCGCCACTGATTCTCCGCAATTATTGAATTGTACGTCGCATCTCCACAATTATTGAAAACACAGCTGCATCCCACATTTATTTAAGGCTCCGTCACATCTCCGCAATTATTTAAGATCTTATTATAACACTAATACATTGAATAAAACAATACTTTTTAATAACTCGAAAATAAAGTTAACTATATGAAGCTAAAATGTTTTCACTTCTGACGGCAGACCCACGACTGCCTATTTAAAAAAACCTATTTTTTATTTAGGTTAAAACCCTATTGATATATTAATATTTCTGGAGATCTACCTGGTCGATTTAAAGTGTTTTGCTTTAAATGAAAAAAAATGTTATCATAAATATTAAAAAAATTATTAAATGTCATTTTTATTTTATCAGCACATTTATAATGGCATTTTTTGAGTTTTGATTGTTTTAGTTTACAACCCTTTTGATTTTATATCTATTTCTGGAGATCTAACTGGCCAATTTTAGTGGTACTTATTCAAAATAAAGGGGAATATTGTTTTTATTATCAAAATGTTATGAAAAGTAATTTGTATTTCATCGGTATACTTTTAAATTTACTTTTTGAGGTTTTTTGGTTCTACATAAAACACTTATGCTACATATTTATGAAGATCTGCCGTGCCCATTTTAGTTATGTTTATTTGAAATAAAAAGAGAATATTGTTATTATTTTAAAAAGTTATGAAAAGTAATTTATTTTTCATCCTAATACTTATAAGGACACTTTTTGAGGTTTTTTGGTTCTAGATTAAAACCTTATTGCTACCTATTTCTGAAAATCAATGCAACCGATTTTCGTGCGGTTTGTTTTAAATGAAAGTAAATGTAATTATTATCAACAAAATAAGAACTGTAATTTTTATTTCATCGGTTTATTTATACGGACTCTTTTTTACTTTGTTTGGTTTTATTTTAAAACTATATTGATATCTATTTCTGAATTTAGTGTGTTTTCTTTTAAAATAAAGAAAATAATGGAATTATTATTATTTTTAAATTAAATATGATACGATTGATACCTATTTCTGGAAATTCATTTTGCCCTAGGACATTTTTCTGCTGACCTCGGGAGGCTTTTTTCGCTAGTACGTTCATATTTTAATTGAATAAACGAACAGCTGACTTTACGGCCCTAGGGCAGAAAAGAGCTACTTTCGGCCACCAAATGACGTTCCGAAAATAGCTGAAAACATAGTAGTTTGGTGAAAAAGAATTTTTTAATATATTTATATTTTTTATATATATTTTATTTTTTTAATATTAAAACAAATACTAAAAAAACAAAAAACGCATAAAGTAATAATTACCATAAAGAAAACCCGAGAAGTTAACAAATGGTAACAAAATACAGTTATTTACCAAAAATATCAAAAAATTGGTAAAAACATAATAAATTGTACATAGAATATGAGAACAATTAAAAAAATAATGAATGCAGCTAATACCAAAGAAAACTAAATACAAACAATCCAGTAGCAAAACACATTACTTGGCCTACTCATATAGAGCATAACAAATGTATGATGAAAATAGTGCACACAGGTCAAAGTTTATAAGCACTCTGGTTCGTTGGCTCTTAGTACTGTAATTGCTACAAAAAACTATTATTAAATTTACAGTTTTAGTTTATTTGATTTTTTATATCCAATTACTGTACGAATTCAATGATCTTATTCCTAAATATGTTATACTAGCTGTTACCCGCGACTTTTATTCAAGGGTCGTATTGAGTAACTAAACCACAAACTTTTGATAAAAATAAGAATGATACCGATATTGTAAGAAGTTTGCAATCTTCCTTGCCGGTGAGCGACGCTAGTGAAACCTGGCGGGACATCGATGAACTACTACGGCTGCCGATCCATGTACTTTGTAAACTCTAATTGCAGAGGTATTTTGAAACGACGAAATAAAATACTTCTATTGAATGTAACTGAAATATTAGACGACAATTTTAACGTCACAATACTTTAGTTGATGTAGGTTTAAATTTAAAACATACTTATCTTAAAATACAATTTTTACAACAAAATTAGTTTTGCTATAAAAACGTTGAAGTCTTATGGAGAAATAAATATTGAATTTCTTAAAATAAAAATATAAAACAAAACTTTCAGTAAACAATTTTTTATAGGCTGATACGTAAGATAGTAAAAAATTATTTGTCTGTTACGATTTTTTACTGAACGTGCTGGTTCTCGGTGAGAAAAATATAAACTATACCCGCCCCATGTTAAACTGGAGATCAGAGCCGTGAGCGGTTGGGCTGACTCCGGTCCCCTCTTAAGTTTAGTTTGTTGCCCGCCTATATAGGCGTGCTGTAAAGTATATTTAATGCTTTTTATATGGGCACTTTTCCGCCCGCTAAATCACTTGTTAGTAAAACAGCTGCTGAAACAACAATGCATCAATGAACTTCCGTGTCTGTGTATTCTTGTCATAACCTCAATTAATTGTTTTTGTAAATATGAATGTCCATCTATATATATAAAATTCAATGTATGTCCGTCTGTTTGTACGTTTGTCTGTTTGTCCTTTATGCGTTACCAAACCGTCCATCCGATTGCTTTGAAATTTTGCATAGTAACACAGGTTAACCCTGGGAAGGTTTTAGGCCATTTACCGAAGTCCTAGGACATTAGGGCTACGCCCCAGTGGCCCTCAAAGTTTCAATGTTAATCTTATAGAAGGTCAATCTTAAGGAAGAAGAAAGATTTCTTTTGATTTTATCAGGGGCACAAAAAACAGCTGTTCGTATGAAAAGCTTAAAACAGCTGATTTTGATCAACAACTGATTTGGATCAAAAACTGAATATAATTTTAGGTTAGGCCTACAATTAACTAAAACACCAATTATTGGGCTAGTTATTTAAGATATATAAAAGCCAAATACCACTCACTGACTGAACACTTAAAAAGAATACAATTACGTTAAAAATACCAACCACCACGGGCAACGCCGTATGGGTCAGCTAGTTTTTAATACAGTTTCTTCCAAAGTAAAATGCTAATTATTTACTATAACTGTATTTGGAGGAATAATGTGTATACTGCGGGAAGAAAGTATCTTAGTCGCTAGTTGTTTCGGCGGTATAAATTGAAAAATTTTATTTTATTTGTCACAAAACAATTGCTTAAGACTTTTTGGGTCATTTTAAACAAGAAAGGTCTCTTTAAATTTTTCTCTAAAATTTATCGTTTTCAAGATATAAAATATTTTGGGTCTGAAAAAGTAAATATGACCATTTTTAACGTCCAAAAACCATATCAATAATTTTACAATTTTGGATTTTGCTAAAGTCTTTACATAATCTTCACTAACAATATCCCGAAGAGTCACTGGGAAATATTTTGTTCTAAAGGTTTGTTTTTATAATTATTGTTAACTATTGGTTTGTATAGTATATACTTTTGAGTGAGTGCAGTACTCTGTCGGTGACCGAGAAACTGTTTTTGCAAGAGACCCTTTTACTTTCTCACTACACTATAGTATAGAGAAAGTATAGTGATCGCAAAAAAATCAACGTTGAGATTTTTGTAGAAATATTCTGAATCAAAAAAGTGGTTTTTACAAAATGTATGTCTGTAAGGGGGTTAACCAACTGGCCATTCTGAATTTTTCCCTCTATTTAATTTTTTATTAAAGTGATATATAAACCCAATACGGGGGTTGGCGTGCGAAGCACGCAATGCATTGTGTATTGAAAGTTCTCCCAATACGGGGTTAGCGTGCGAAGCACGCAATGGATTGTGTATTGAAAATACGCCCAATACGGCGTGCGAAACACTGTGCGTCGGCCGCTTCTCATAGTGTTCAGTGTCAAGCTCACATGTGCGTCCTTAGCAGTGAAAGTGTTAACTAATCGATACAAAACGTAAATATTGCATTTATATATGGTGTTGCCTTCTTGTGAAAACAAGGTTCTGTTCTTAATTAATGTCGAACTCAGTATGTCAATTCATGATTAATTTATCAAAATAAATGCACAAAAAATACTGTAAATATTTGAAAACATCGATGTCGGGGAGAATCATCGTTGTAGCAAAATTATCGGTTGATCTCCATCGATGTAAAAAACATCGATCATCGACATGAAACATCGAGTTTTGAAAACATCGGCCATCGATGCTCAACCCTACCATGTATAATGAGGATCGGTGCAATCAAATATCAATTAAAACTATTGTGTAATACAGATACTTAACAAGTAAATAAAATCCGGTTACTTTACTTTGACGTTTTGTTTCTTTAACTATGTTTTTTTTTCTGTTGTTATGTTTACTGTTAGAGTTTTATTTATACCAAAGTTTATGCTAATTGTTAAGTTATGGTGCTTTAATTTTTTTCTTGTTAACTAAGTTTAAGATCTAAACTACTTTTGAAATACCGTAGCCTTAATTCTATCCTAATTATGGGAACGATGTTCCTATACGCGGCTTGCGGTAGGAGTTGACAAATAGAAAACGTAACGCGTAACGAAAAACCGTTATCGAATTGGTTGCTATGGTAATCCATGTAAATACATTCGAGAAACATGTGTTTTGGTTCATCAATTTAAGTTAGGAGACGTTCGGTTCCGTCCGGCGTAGTTCGGATACTATCGTCAAGCGGTTGTATTAACAATTAAAAGTGAGTTAAATTATCTGAATATTGCAATTTTGTAATGTAGATTCAAGAAATGGAAAGTATGTGTAATACAAACTTAGAAAAGTAAGTTAATATAATTTTATATTTTGATGCAAGTATTACTGTTTCCATACGTTTAATCGCATATATTATTTCTCAAGACTATTTTTTTGTCGGTACGCCATAACTTCCTTAATACATCATCAAATTACATGAATGGGGCATCATTTTAAAGCTTTCCTTAACCACTACACGGGAAAAATAGTCAAACAGCTTAAAATTCATGTTTTAATAACAAAAATTGATTTAAAAAACTTTTATATTATACTCTGTATGTTCCTAATGAAAGGCGCCATCTACTAACCATCTGTTTAACTAGCATGACAGCTGTTAGTTAGATTGTTTACACTGTAAAAAGATTGTATAGGGAAACTGTTATTTATAAACCAATGTAAATAAATAAACTTAATTAACTGAATTAAATCAACGTGTTAAATCAGGTAAATGTAGGCCTACTCCGAACTTGCGAAATATTCGCACGGGTCAGCTAGTATTATTATAATAACGGTGTGTAATTAAAACCTCAAAGCTAAGATGGTAAAAACAGTTATATGACCATTCATTATAAATACATTCAATAAAAATAAAATGTCGGTTCATCAGTCTAGGCTTAACCTAAATTTACCGTGTTTATGTTTAATTTATTTTATTACTAAATTGCATTACGATTTGAAGAAAAGGCTTGATAAACTTCGTTCCTGACGGGGGTCCCACGACCACACACATTTACTTTTTTTTAGTCGTAGCTGTTCTAGGTTTGTTATAATGTTGGTGTTTTATTAAATTCTATCTTTTTTGTTTTAATAACTGTTCACAGTTTTAGCCGTAATCCAGAAGTATATGTTTTAATTCCTCCATCGTTTGTGTTAACCTACCATACTGTAAGTTGAGAAAGAGGGAAAATTAACTTTTCTTTGTTACCACTGATCATAACAACTTGGCAACGTTGTCCATTGACAACTGATTTCATATTTTAGATTAATATTTTGTGTTCAATGTTTTCTTACAGCGATACCCCAATGTAACGAAATTAAAAAAAAAACGTTTTTATTGTTCTAATTTATTCTCCATCTTTTTCCGAACATTTTGATATATGACACATGGATATTTTGTTAAAGTTAATATTAGTAAAAATGTATTTAATTTGTCTGTGAGCTCTGTAATTTACTACCTCTGATCACAGAAAAGGAACCTGTCATTTTTAGAGGACAGATATATGTATTTGTTCATTTATTTTCAGTATTATGCGTGTTTGTTGTGTTGGCAAC
>JAGFPH010024533.1:0-11323 GCA_018207615.1 Philaenus spumarius
TTAAGCCTAGTAGCATTTGTTTGCACTTAAGCCTAGTAGCATTTGTTAAGCACTTAAGCCTCCAGCTTCGACAACGCGCTCCTTCGTCCCACTCGCTTTGCGAGTTTGCACATCGACCTTGCGGCGTTTGGTTATGCTTCGCTTCTCTCGCAGCGTACTTAATCAGCTGTCAGCCTCGGATCAGAAGATGCTCCCACGTGGATTTGAACCGGGTTTTGATCGATTTGGGGGAACCAAGCTAGCTACGCGGTCGTGTAAAAAAAAAAAAAAATCGTGCAGAATAATATCCTACATTTAGTTTTTTTTAGATAAACCCCAAAAAAATTTCATTCTAGTACAAAAAATGTAAAAAAAACTGTTATTTCCTGTCAAAAAACATGCTTTTGGTTGTTGGATATTGTTGGGTAACCAACTCGTCCGAGCGACTTAAGCCGCGTTTACACCAAATGTTGGCAACAAAATGTATTGCCAACATGTTGCCAACCTGTTGACAACAAGTTGACAACATGTTGGTAACAAGTTGGCAACAAGTTGACAACATGTTGGCAACAAAATGATTCGCGCCAATAATTTGATCACGTGAGAATAAACTTAATTCAATGTATAGATCCGTTTTATTTTCGTAACAAATGCTCAACTCCAATGTAAAAAACTTTAAATGTTGAATAAAATTATTACATTCTCATAAGCAAAACTGCTTGAAAAATATTTTGTTTCAATTAAACAAGTAAGTTTATTAAAACAATATACACTATATACCTATGCATTTATATATAGGCCTAGGCCTATGTATACTTTAACAGATTTTGTATAGTTTGTTAAATTATTACTAATACATGTACATTAGAAAATGTACATACAAAATTTTATCCTACTTATTGATAAGTTTTTTTTATAGTGTACGTTTAACCAAAAACATTTTTTAAACAAAAATATTATAACTTTTTTAGATTTTAAAAAACTGTGGCATGAGAGACGTGTTGTAGTTGTGTGACAAAATAAAGTCGTAGTACCGGTACTTAATGGTTAAATATTGAATATTAAACTAACTCCAAGCATAGTTTTTAAATTTTTGTTTTTGTACGTAGCAATTTTCGGGTTCCAAAGAACCTCTCTTTCCCTATACATTTCGATTAGTGCAGATATTTTTGCACGCGACCATTCGACACCTTCACTTTCCATTGTAAACTTTCAACTGAACCTGACACAAACACACGTTAAAATGGGTTTTTGCCTTGACTACAATTGGAGTAATGACGCGCTGTCTGGCGCGCGAAGGCAGAGTGGGGAAAGTTGTCAACTTGTTGCCAACAAGTTGCATGTCTTTTAGCGTCCGTCAACATGTTCTTTGATCTTTACCGACAACCGACGGGAAACGATATTTTTGTTGTCAACATGTTGGCAACATCCAAAAGTTGTCAACATTTTCTTAAAACTGCCAACAAGTTGCATCAACATGTTGACAACTCCGGTGTAAACGCGGCTTTAGACACCCAAATTTGGACTAAATCGGATTTAAAATGGGGCCGTTAGAGTGCGAACACATATATACAAATTTTAACGACAATCCAAAACGTGTTCAGGGGACCATGATCAGTGCTCATTTAGTACTCCTGACCTTAGATCACACCATAAGGGTCACTACAATAGCTCATATTTTCTATGGAAATTAGCTAATAACCCAAACTACAGGCAAACCACAGACGATGTAATGTACAAAATAAGTGTCTCATAATTTGAACAAATTACATGATAGCCTAGGCCTAGTTTGCAACTGTTTAATGCAGAACTATACTAAATTTTTGAGTTTTTCACCGACAACTCTCGAACCGACCTACATGCATTTTTGGTAATAATGAGTACTTTTATAGTTTGATTTCACAAATCGTGTTGTTTCAATTAAATTACTTCGGCTGGCATTAAAATGTCGCAGTATTAAAATCTTGCGAAAATTCTTGTGTGTCTGCCTATCGACACGCTATATGCACGTCATAAAAAACTTCTTTTATTGCGGAGAGTTGAAAAGCTTTTGAGATTTCTAGCGTGAGCCGTAGCGTGTCGGGATCACGTTTTGTTAGTCAACATTTTGAAAACAAAGGGTTAAATTTTGAAAATACAGTGTGGGGTATCGTTTTATATATTTTTGGGTATGGGAAAACCAATTTTGACAGTTAAAAAGTCGGGGTCAACTTTTTTTAAACACAGTGTGGGATATCGTTTTATAAGTTTTTGGTACGGAAAACCCGATTTTGTCAGTTATTAAAAAAAAAAAAAAAAACACGAGCCGAAGTCTCGAAAAAATGTTCCATTTTTTCATCTTGTTTTAAATTGAAATCATTGTTTTAGCTCCTAACCATGGGTGCCAGAGAGTATCACAACAATAAAAAAAAATGAAATTTCAAATCCTATTTACACGAAAATGGTTGGGTTTTTAAAAAATCTGTAAGCTTATTTGTCTGATATTTTCGAAAATAACTTTTATTCTCTCAACTTACTCAAATAATTCCAAATACTAAAAACTAAATTTCTTAAAAGTAAAATTTATTTAAAAAAAATAGATTCTAAAGTTAACGTTTGTTAGTAGGCCTATATTAAAACAAATTTTTTCGAGACTTTGTTTTAGAAGGAATTCTGGACGTATATGATATCAAACAGTTTTAAGTACAAAAATTAACGCTTAATTTTCCCAGAAATGGACCTCATAATTCGGACGTGAATTTAACTATTTTGTAATAAATTGAAGCAAATTAGTTAAAACAACATGGCGAATTTATAAGGAATCCTTTATATATATAAACATAATCCTAATAGACATGTTCTAGTTTCAGTGATCAGTTTAACAATAAGCAGCCCATATATTATAAACTCATTAGTTAATAGTTGAAACAAGACATAACTTTTTCAATGTTAAACTAATTTAGAGAATGTTTTATCTAGGCTAGGTCATAATGCTCACAACTAAACATGACCCTTGACTCTACAAGAGGGTGGGGTCGGGGGAGGTTTTGACAAATCACCGCTTGCTAACCGCACACACGTGTTGATTCCATTCCTTGGGCAGCAAATTCTTAGGGCAAAACGTCTTCGGAGCTTTAGAGACGTTCAACTAATTTAATTTTCAGTACAGTTTTGGAATGTCACATTATACCACTGTCAACCTAGTCTACCTAACGCTGTCATTTTTCATCTCGCACATTTTTAAGAACCCATTGAGGCGGATATTTCCCTTTTTTAACAAATCAAGCTTTTTTGAAAATGATATTGTTTTGAAAACATAAATTAATCCAGAGGATTCCTCTGCAAGATTCGCAAGCCAAATTTTATTGTTGCGCCCAATTTTGCCTTGTTGTTTCATTTTATTAAAGAACTAATAGGGCTCAGACCCCCGCGTTCGTTTACCCCCGCGGCAAACAGGCTACTACTTATGAAACAAAAGTGTCAATCATGGGAAGTATAACAATTTATTTTTATGGGTAAAGGGACTGTTACCCCCCAGTTCACCCATTAGACGAAACTATTTTAATTGCGTGTGTTATTATTTATTTTATTTCCTTTAAAACACTTAAAATTAATAAGTGCAAAATTTTCAGTTCTCCAGCTTTAAGAAAAGTATAACAATCAACATTTTTGTATAGGGGTTGTTACTATAGTTTTACCCCTCAGCGGCACGCGACAACATGTAAATCCATGATACTTTTTCTATGTGACTTGTAAGAAATAAATGTACAAATTTTCAGCTTAATAACTTTCAGGAAAATATAACCATCATTTTTATTGTTTTAAGGGTTGCACACATTTCACCCCTGAGCAGCACGCGTCAAAATGAAAATCTAGTTGACTTTTTCTATGTATCTTGTAAGAAATAAATGTACAAAATTTCAGTTCTCTAGCTTTAAAGACAAGTGAGGATAAACAGTTGTATATTATACCGATATTGAACATTTCAATCAGCTGTGTATTCTAATTGTAGGTATAGATACAGTTTTGTTTTAAAATTTATTAATTGTTAAGCACAGTTCAGTTACATTGATTTATAGGTTATTATAAAATATAAAATAGCTTGTAATACAGTTTTAACAAGTTCCTATATTCTTAAAAATTTTGTATTAAGTTTAATTCAAATATCTTAGTTTATACAAAATCAGACAATTTTCATCTCAAACAATTTCGGTACCAACATTTAATTCAGTCGAAAATTAAGGCTACACAATTAAATTAGTAGCTGGAACTACCATTTTCAGCTATTTTTTTATAAAATGCTACACTATGTTCTTATTTTTCAACTATTGGGCCTAGTAAGTTGTGTATACATTTGTATTTGTCCTTTACCTTAGCTATTAAATGTGTACATAGCCTCATTTTATGAGATGGTTATTTTTTAATACTGAAATTACATTTTATAAAATCTATTTTGCCTATTTTATTCATTAAGATAACTTATCGGCGCAAATTAGTTAGTAAGCGTAAACATATTTGTTTAATAATTCGTTACAGGCCCTAAATTTTTTTCACAAATTAATAACTTTCTGTGAAAGCTGACAAGGGACACATTATTGATTTTTTGTTCCTACATATCAAAATTACATTAATTTTTTAGAGAGAAGGAAGAATGCATTGGGCACTATCAAAAGACAGGCCTCCCAGTTCAATTTAATTATAAGAAATAAACATAATATTTATATAAATTAAAGAAAAACAACTTGCTTACAAAATAAGAAACAATAATATGACATAAGTATCAATAATGGAAACGTCTAGATAATAAAACCTATGTGTGTGTAGTTTTCAAACATATAGGCTATATACATGCTTCAGAAAAATTTAAAGAAAGCGTTGACTGAGCTATAGCCATCTGAGTTCCCAGTACACACAACTAGAAGGTATACACTTAAATCTACAAAAAAGTTCGACTTCTAGTCTTTTTATATCCACACACGCAAACCTATTTACAATCTATACTTGCATACATACCTACATTGTTACAAGTATCTTACAAAAAAGCAAAAGAATTTTTTAAATGTACAAATATTTCACGATATTTATTATGTTCATTACATGTACAACAAACACAGGCTCACAGTACCTATTAACATTCGTACTTGCAATATAGTACAATACTTGAATATGACACAAAACGTACATAGATCCTATAAAGACCTTAAAATCTGCGTTTAAGATACCTTACAAAAAGGTACGTACCTAAATTAGTATGCGTACTCCCTATTCCAGAGGCTAAAATACCTAAAATGAATAAATTGAGATATTCCATTAAAATTTAAATGTACATATTCTTGATTGAACAAAATAACACGTAACAAATTGAAAAATTTATGTCTATTTGAATACTTGTTGGCATACAATTAAAATAAACGGTACCAGGAACTGGCACATACTTTCCCACAAACATATTTAAATTATTAAACAGATTCACTGTGACTTGTAGGGTGGGGTAGGAGAGGTGATTTTTTATTAAAGTTGGAGATTAACTAATAAATATTATTATTATTATCTAGAGAGAAAACTATTTGATCGATTTCGAACCAAACACGTCAATTAGGCCTTTATACATGCACGAAAAAAGGTTTTGAAACATTTCGAAAAGCAACCCCCTTTATGGCCAAAAAAACCCCAAAAATCGTTGTTATTATTATTAGCTAATCGAGATTTTTTTAGAAAGATGCTGTTTTTGCATACAAAAATAATAATCGATTTGGTGGGTTTTTTTTGCCAAAAGGGGGTTGTTTTTCAAAACCGTTTTTCGTGCATCTATACAGGCCTACTTGACATGTCTGGTCCAAATTTATTTGAAATCGATCGAATAGTTTTCGCTCTAGCTTTGTATACATACAGACATACAGACATACATACAGACATACATACAGACTTACAGACATATAGACAGACATTTTGTACAAACCACTTTTTTGGACTCAGGGGGTCCCAAAACGGATACTTCCGTAAAAATCTCAACATCGATTTTTTTTGCGATCACTATACTTTCTCTAAATTATAGTATAGTGAGAAAGTACAATATAGATGATAGATATGGGTAAGATTTTATAAAAATAGTTAAATTTCGTTTGATCTATTACGCAACATGAAAGCTAAAGTGCAGTTTCTATTCTCGCTTCTGTAAAAAATAGTTCTTAACACTTTATTTTAACACAAGTAAGGGCAGGAATTTAACCTATTCTACTTATTAATACACAAATGTATTGAAAGTATCCACAAATCAGGTCGGTTTGAAGTTTCTAAGGTACATAATTTTTCATTTTATATTTGTATACTAGCCTACCCCTTCGCAACAGCATTCTGCTACAAACTCAGATCTCGAAAGAGATTTGCGACGAGCTTTTGGGTTGTTTGTGCCGAGGGTCACACCGCAGACGCCTATTGTCCGAAAATCCTTTTCGGACTTAAAATTATGTTGTCAAAGAACATTGAACAAGAACATAACATCTACGAAAACAGCTTGATAATAACAATTGAAAATACTATGTAACAATTAAGTAGGCTATTAGAGAACTGAGTTATATAATTTACCGACATAGGTTATTCTATAATATATTTTAAAGACGACAATTTGTGTTTATTACAATAATTTAACTCAATGACGTCTATTCGATTTGGATGGAATTTTACTGGTGAATTTAAGAATTGTCTTTAGACTATGTTGCATTGTGCTCTTTCACAAATAGGGCTGAGAGTCGGTTTCTAGAATCGTTAGGCAATTTAATCTTTCGCCCAAGTTATTTTGTTTCGTTCGTTAAAAGGGCCGGTTTTTCGAACAACTATTCAATAGTTGAATTCGCCATTAAAGTTATTGGTTAATTAGTTATTAGAACATCCAACAAATAAAAGAGCACTGTGGCGACAAAATCACACTGATTTAAATAAAAACCCTGAAGCACAAAACAAAGAACAAAAACAATAACTAAACTACTAAATTGTAAGTTATGTTTAATACGTTACTCTTATGTACATTTCGATGACATGGTCATCATCCTCAGAGGGATTTAACACTACTCACTATGTCATCTAAATGTACATAAGGGTAACGTATTAAACATAACTTACAATTTAGTTGTTTAGTTATTGTTTTTGTTCCTTGTTTTTATTTAAATCAGTGTGATTAGAACATTCGTTTACAGCTAATCAAGTATTAAATTCTCATTAACTTATATTTATTTACTCAATAATTCTGTTTCATTTCAAAAATACAATAGTCCTATTTAAAAGTAAGCGTTTAGCCTAACTTCACGGCTTAGTGTAACTATGAAAACAAAATATAAACACGGTAACCTCAAAATAACAAAATTCATTCTCATATGTCCAAAAACCGCCATCTTGTCTCCAAATAATCTTAAACTAATGAGAGGTTGATTGGAGATCAGGTAAATATTTTCTAGAAACTGAAAATCAATTAACCAATAAGTTAATAATATAGAATTTACTATTTGAGCATTTAATACACTTTCTAGAAACGAAGTGCGTTTTGTTAAAAACCATAGTTTCAGCGTAAATTGGTCAAACAGTTAAAGATTAATCAAAGCAGTAAAAAAACAGAAAATGTTGGTAGTGTAAATATATACAAAATCCGAGGTGTGTATCAATAGTGAGTTGCATACAATAATAGTTCTTGTTGAAGAAGTATTTTAATAGACGGAGAAGTTTGATGGAAGCCTAGTTTTTTTAAACGACTTCTTTGATTTATTTCCACAAATTAATGGCGCTTAGAAAGATTTCTTATTTTCTACCGGGTAGAAAATAACGAGTTTGCCGGCTATTTATAGTTACAGTGAGATCAGAGTTACATACTCCCACTTATGACGCAAATACAAATAATTTGGTCGTCTATACTAATCTATACTCATATTATAAAGAGGTAAAGTTTGTTTGTTTGTTTGTGTGTTTGTTTGTTTGTTTGTATGTAGGGGGTAATCTCTGGCACTATTAAACCGATTGAAAAAACAGTTTTACTAATAAAAAGCTACACTATCCCTGAGTAACATAGGCTATAATTCATTTCGATAAAAACCTTTTTTTATTCCAATATTTGTAAATTTAGTCGGAAAAATTCTTAGGTTAGGCCCAGAATGATAAATCAACACATGTATTTACATTTATTACCATAGCAACCAATTTATAACAGATAATATAGCTGTTAGCTCCAATATTTCCACTAACAGCTGATTTCAAAATTTGAAGCAATTATTATTGTTGTATTTCTAGCTTTTAGGTTAGGGTTTTTAAATGTAGACCTGAGCCTTGCTGGTTCTTTTAACCATTATTATAACTGCTGTTATAAAATATGAGAAATAATTTAATTTGAACATTTGACATTAATTACCATCTTAGTTTTGAGGTTATTATTAATCCTACACCTTTATTACAAATAAAACATAACATATGTTTTTAGAAGGTTCCATTGGGGGTTGGCGTGCGGAGCACGCAGGGGTCTCCCCTAGTAATAGCCTATTATAAAGAGGTAAAATTTGTTTGTTTGTATGTAGGGGGTAATCTCTGGAACTACTGAACCGATTGAAAAAAATAGTTTTACTAATAAAAAGCTACACTATCCCTGAGTAACATAGGCTAAAATTCATTTTGATAAAAACATTTTTTATTTAAATATTTGTAAATTTAGTCGGACAAATCTTTTGTTGGGCCTAGACTTAGGAACCAACACATGTATTTACATTTATTACCGTAGCAACCAATTGAATAAAATAACACATAAAGCAGCTGTTTGCTTCAATATTTCCATTGACAACTGACTTCAAACTTTGAATCAATTATTTGTATTTCTAACTTTTAGGTTAGGTTTTTATTAAAGTGTAGACCTGAGCCTTGCTCAGTTTTACCTTATTATAACTGCTGTTATAAAACATACGAAATAATTTGATTTAAACATTTAACATTATTTACCATCTTAGTTTTGGGTTTATTGTTAATCCTACACCTTTATTATAAGGAAAACATAACATGATTATGTATGCAGAAGGTTTAAAAGGGCTAGGCGTGCGGAGCACGCAGTGGTTTCCCCTAGTATTATATAATTCAAAATTAGAAAATAGATTATTTTTATTTAGAAGCTAGGGTATTTTATCCCGGCGAATTTTATATGTCAATCAGGTAAGCGTAATACTAAAGTCTAAAAGAACCAGCAAGGCTCAGGTCTACACTTTAACAAAAACCTAACCTAAAAGTGAGAAATACAAATAATTGTTTCATAGTTTGAAATCAGATGTAATGAAAATATTAGAGCAAACAGCTGTTTCATCTGTTATTTTATTCAATTGGTTGGTATGGTAAATAAATGTAAATACATGTGTTGGTTCATCAGTCTAAGATTAATCTAAGAATTTTTTCCGAATAAATTCACAAATATTGAAATAAAAAATGTTTTTATAAAAATGAATTATAGCCTATATTGCTCAGGGATAGTGTAGCTTTTTAGTAGTAAAACTATTTTTTCAATCGGTACACTAGTTCCAGACACCACCACCTACATAAAAGCAAACAAATGTTACCTCTTTATAATATTATTAGATAATATAATTGCAGATAATGTAATTGTGTAGTTATAGTATCAAATATGAATTTTTTTCAATGAAATGTTCGTTTTTATGTAATGTTTGGTATATTTGTTCGTGTATTTGTTTAGTGCAAATAACAAATCTGTAAATGTTGTAGGCTATAATGCACGGACAAGTTTCTTCTTTTCTAATTTCGTCTTCAAAACTTTCGGATAGATTCAGTTGTGAGAGCTTATTAATTATGGATTAAGTACATGTTATATCTAATTACCTTCTTTGTTGCGGAGTTCTGTCTCTCTGTCTTCTGTTTTTGAACCAATTACTAACTTGCACCAAAGTCAATCCTGTTTTTTCGGCTAAACTCCTTTTCTCGTCCGGGGTCGGGTACCTGTTCTTTTCGTAACATTCTTTCAAGGCGTTTCTCGACTTTTCTTTAAAACAATAAACAGTCTCTTCACCGTCCCATATCGTCTTCGGCAGTGGATATTTTTTACGAAGTCTGTATTTATCGACAGCGCCTAATTCTCTATCGCGTACCTTCTTCTGTTCTGCGTAATGCGCTTCGAACCACATTTTCTGTAGCATGGTGTGATATCTGAGATCGAAATTTTGACTCTCCAGTATGGCGTAGAGTTCGCGGAAAGCGCCTCTGTGAAAGGCGACGACGGCGCGGGCACGGAGGACGGATTCGTGACCGCGGAGACGCTGGTGAGGCGGTAATGCCCACAGGAAACGATCGAGCTTTTCGACGTTACCTTCTTCTTGTAAAGCCTGACAGATACAGTTGACTTGTTCGGGTGAGAAGGCGACCGGAGAGAATTTATTGGAGGATGCGAGATATTCCGACATGTCCGGCAGAACAGTGTGGTTACTTGTAGAAGTGTCACTTAATCCTGGTGAGGATACGTAGCTGTTAGGAGATAACGTATTCGTCGCCATTTTAAAATTATTTAAATAATTAACATCTTATCAAAACCGATAACTACTAAATCACTTATTGACGTTCATTTGAAGAGTTTTCGTATCAATCATTATAATGTTAAATGTAAAATAGTTTAATTATAATTAAATTAATTAAAAATTCGCATTTTTATCAATAAATATTCAACACAAATTGTACGAATAACGTAACTTTTAATATTTTAAAACTCACTAAAATATAACGTAACAACTCCCCAACAAAAGTATAACGTGTTTTCAGCGCACTGACATCTAGGGCCGCACTCACACCTCCAGGTTAGGGAACACACTACACTGTTACACATGATCACTGGGTGCTCAAAGTGTATTCGCCGGTGGGCGTGTCCAACATTCTGATTGGTTCGACAACAATGCTCCCTCCCTTGTACATCTTGTCTCCGGATGTAATCCTGTGAATGAAGTCTGTACGTTCCTTTCTTTTCTTGTCACTTGGATGTCATCCCGAAATTTCAATTCTCACGCCTCGCTCACAATTGAATCTTTAAATGTACTTTATGGAAACAATTGGCTATAGTTGGATAAAAATCAAATTGTTGCAAAATAGTGTGCAGGTTATCTTTAAAAGAAAACTTTAAGGTGTGTGTTGTTATTCGGGCATTGCCATTTTTATTGCGTTACAGATATTTCGTCTCTCGGTTCTATCAAGACAAATTATGTTAAAATTATGATCTTTATTGTGTTTAAGAGAGTGGATTATTAAGATAACTGTAAAATGGCCGATCAAATTTTTCACAAACATAATAGTCTTACTGGATTTAAATATAGGCATTCACAACCAATTTCAATCTAACCCCAAATTAGGT
>JAGFPH010024535.1:0-11321 GCA_018207615.1 Philaenus spumarius
AGTACGTTATAGCAATAATAAGTAGCCTACGATTATTCTTAGTTAATTTGCATTTTACCTAAGTGTTATTACATATCATTAAAGGCAATAAAACTACTCCATGTTTAGTTTTTTTTTTTGCCATACTGAATAAGTAAGCAAGTAATCAAAACTATATTTCCATATTTGATTGCAATTTTTTTTACAGAGTAATATTAAATTTTACTTTTTCTAACAAGCGTATTTCGCCTCCGGCTTTATTTAATTGAGTATACAGGGTGATTCAGAACTACGCGGCAATGCCTCGGTAGCTCATTCTATGGCTAAAAATAATTTTAAAAAGTGCATGTAGGTCCGAAAACGCTTCGTTTTTTAGATCCGCCAATTTATTTTTAACAAAATAATTCATATCTAGAGAACGATTTGACTGATTAAGTTCAAAAGTTTAACCTGACAATGATCCATCTCAAGAAAAATAATTGATTCTATCCAATCATGCGTTTCAAAATGGCGGCTGTTTGAAAATTTCAAATATAATTACTTAAAAGCAGTACATGAAAAAATAAAAAATGTCAAGCCACGCTTCGTTTTCCAGATATCCGTAATTTTGTTTTTTTACAAAATATTTCATATCTATAGAACGATTTGACTGATTGAGTTCAAACTTGGCATGAAGTCTAACCTAACAATGATCTATCTCAAGAAGATTATGCGATTATATCCAATAATGCGTTTCAAAAAAGCGGCTGTTTGAAAATTTCAAACCTATATTACTTTGTAAAAACAGTACATTCATCAAACAATTTCGACACCTTTTTTGTAGCACTTTTCATTCCCTACCGGATGGGGTAGCTGTCAAAACATCGGATGAAGGATAATAGCTAAAAAGATAATGACAGCAAATGTAGGCCTACATACAATATTGCTGTGTTTACTGTTTTGGTATAGGATGAACAAACCAATTATTACACAAAACTTAAGGGTCTTCTATACCTTGCGTAAAACAGCAAAAATATGCACTTCGTACTACCGTGTTTCGGACGCCGTTTTTCAACCTAAAAAGTTGTGAAACATCAATTTCTTAAAGGCTTTGTGCTTTTGTCGTAATTGAAAGAAATCGTCGGCAATTCCTTTTAATCAACAGTTTAAATGAGTAAAAATCGATTATTTTTAACGCAATAATTTCCATATTCTAAGCTAACGCGTAAAAAATATAGAGCCTTCTTTATAACTTAAAGTAGTTTCCCAGATTATTAATTTATAAATAGAATCCGAAACACGGTATTACGAATGCATGTTTCAACGTTTTTGCGGCTTGAGTCAGGCCTTTTGCATTGAAATCATAGGCCCTACTGTACACTCGGGAGTTTTCTTCAAGGTAAAGAAGAGCCTTAACTATTATCCTTCATCCGATTGTTTCGACTGTGAGACCATCAAACGTGCTACAAGAAAGCTATCATAATATTTTTTGTTATAATATACCGGTTTTTGTGTAATTTATTTTTAAAATTTTTATACAACCGCCATTTTGAAATGCATGATTGGATATAATCGGTTATTTTTCTTGAGATATATCATTGTTAGGTTAAACTTTATGCCAAGTTTGAACTCAATCGGTCAAGTCGTTATCTAGATATGAATTATTTTGTAAAAAAAAAAAAATGGCGGATATCTGGAAAACGAAGCGTTTTCGGGCGTACGTTTATATGATTTTGTTTCTTATTTTTAGCTATAGAATGAGCTACCGAGACATTGCCCCATAGTTCTGAACCACCCTGTATACTCAATCTAATTTCTTAAATTAATGCTCAAGCGGTCTTCTGTGTTAGTAAATCATAGTAAATTTATCGGTCCCAAGTGTACAGTGATACCGTCCAACCGGTTATTAATTAAACGGCCCCATCGCAAGCCTTGTAGGAACTTTATTTTATGTCCTTATTTCGAAGTAAATTGAGGTTTTCATGCTAATTTATTGCCTACTTGATCGACAAAGTGTGTTGATGTCCGTATAATTTCATATCATCTATCATGTAAACAAGCCAGTTACAGCGGTGGAGGTGGAAAACCTTGTAGGTTGTACACGAATAACCTTGATTTCGTATTTTATGCAGTTCTTCCAGTGTAATTGCTGAATTATAGTAATTACAATAATATCTTTCAATTTCGAATTTACAAACTCGCTTCGCTCGCCAACCCCGCGGCGACTCGCGGTGAACCAAATGGAAACAGATTACGGTATTGTATAATGTTATATTTTCGCTGAAACGATGATTGAGTGGTGACCTACACGTAGCTAATATGTAAGACAGAGATCGAAATAGGCACGACCAACCCCAATAATTCGAATTACGCCAAAGGCAATTGGATCGGGGTAGGACGGTGGGTGCGGTGTCTTATATTCTGAAGCATGGCTCAGGTTTTTTGCGCGAATGACAGGATTTTATATAATAGATTATAAATTTGCCAAGTTGGTTGCTATATGGTAATAAATGTTAATGATTTCAAGAAGTGTGTGTTGGTTCAGTACAGGGCTAACTTAAAATTGTGTTTGATCCAAATCAGCTGTTTTATTTATAATTGAATATTTTATTTAGTTAAAGATTAAAAAAATGTACTTTATGTTCTAAAACCACTACACAGAAGAATGATTTCAACAACGCAAAACCCCTAATTTTGTCCATAAACTTTACATTTTTCAATTTTGAAATACCAATTCTAAATATTTCTTGTATAAAAGTCTAGTCTCAGAAAAATCCTCTTTTTGCAAATGAAAATTTCGTCAAAATTAGTTCGGCCATTTCGGAGATAAGAACGGACAAACGTACAGACAAAAAAGTCTTAGAAAAAATAATTTATTTCGAAATCACAGACATACACTTTTATTATATTTACAGGGTTATTCAAAAAGATGGACCCAATTGAATTAATTTGTATTTAATGAAGTATGAATTAGACATGAACAATCTACAAAGTAATGAAAAGAGGAGGTTTCAAAGTTTTTTTACTCAGGTTATAAAATGTTTAATGCGTTTCCCTTTTCTCCACGGCAAACATCTAAGCGGTAGCAGGGACGTTGCTACAACAAATTATGGGGGGGGGGGGGGGGGGGGTAAAATCTAAAATTTCCCAACAACTTCGACCATATTTCCCGAGTTCTGTGATGGGGATTCCAACGCTCAGAAAACGGCTCTGGGTTATAATGTGTGGAATAAATCCCAGTAGAGATGGGGCCCCGATGGAGGAGGCTCACCCTCGGATTTTTTGAAAAACGGACTTCTCCAAGTAGGGGTTTTATCACTGCACGTTCTATATTGAGTAGGCTACTTTGAGTTTTTACAAGAATTTCAACAAGCTCAACAAAATATTCCCCGTACTTTTCCCCATCATTTTCTTGTCCCCAATATGTCACGCAAACTTAAAAATTTCATAATTTTTTATAAAAAAACCCCAATCTGGCAACACTGGTCTGGCGGCCCGGCGCGGTGCATGTCGGTCAGTGACAGTCGGCCACGATAACAAGGGTTGGAGCGAAATTTCCTAGTTCATTTAAAAGAAGACATTGCATTTATTTGGTACTGCTTTGCCCAACATTTTTGGATTGGAAATTACAACTTGCTTGTTATTTGTGGATGTTGGTAATTAACAACAAAAACTTTCGAAACACAATTCCAAAAGTTTGAGTTTTTTCGCGTGCAACTTAATCTCAATACCAAGATCCCATCTTTTTCAAAATTTCAAATTTCCCAACTTTTTTGATTTTAAAATTATTGGATGGGGTGACGCCTCCCTTAACCCTTTCTCTGAGCGGTAGTCAAACTCTTCCCACAAGCGAAGGAGCATGTCACGTGTTACTGTGTTCACAGCAGCAGTGATACGGTTCCGCAGGTAGGCCAGAGTTATTTTTAGAAGTAACCATCGAGTTATTTTTAGTACATCGAGCTAACCATCTAACCAACAATATTAACCACTTGGGGAAGGAGTCGTGGACTGTTCACGTATTTTTCACAGTTTTACCAAACAATTAAATTCGCTTTGGTTTTCGTGTAATACAGTGTGCGAATACCTTTAACCCTACTGTTTTTTTTTGTAAAAATTTTTTCGAAGGCGCTGAATAGCTGCCTACGTGTACGAAATCAAAAAACGTGCTTCAGGATGTTGGACGTTTGAGTAACGAACTCGTATGAGCGACATGGAAAACGATGTGTGCACCAAATCGGACGTAAAATGCGGCCGTTAGATATATATACAATGTTTATGACCTGAGGACCATGATCGGTGCTCACTGACCACTACCCACCTTTCGTCTCTGTAAGAGTCACTGCAATAGCTCATTTTTCCTACGGAAATTCGCTAATAAGCCAATCCAAACGATATTCCCCAAAACAATAATATTTAATATAAATAATAAACAAATATATTAAATATTTGATCGCATTCTGATTATTAGAATTGTATACGGATTCAGTTTTTCAGTAGCGAATTTTTATAGGAAAGGTGAGCTATGGCAATGGGGGTTTTTACAGTAGTAGATTTTACTGTAGGGGGCTATTCAGCGAAGCAGTCTATAATTCGAGATAAAAAACAGCAAAGCCTGTTTTTTCTGCGAGCGCAACGAAGCAACGAGCTGCAGGCAGAGGTGGAAAGAAATTGTACTAATATATTTCGTACGCGATGGCAGCTATTCAGCGCCTTTTCATGTGTAGATCAATGTCCCAAATAGTTGATTGAAACCCCAAAACGTACAAACTTAATTTTGGAAATTCGCTCAACTCACGTCATCGGTTCAGCTGCGTGATCGAATTATTTCAAGGCCGGAAGCCGCGACGAGCCGACAACTCGGCCGACCCGAATGGATTACATGAGGGAATTACATCAGTTCCTCGAGTCTGCGTAACTCTTGACGCTCGAGATCTGTGAAATCATATCCGACTAGTTTCAGCAAGCATGCCTACACTAGCCTTTACTCTGCTGTAGAGAAGCAAGTTAGTTGCGAGTTTGACTGGAACGCCAAGGGTTATACCGAACTATACCAACTAACCAATAACAATAACCATACTCTATCCAACGGTGGTGGGAAGGAAGCGAAACATAGTATTATTGCACTGCATGAGTAGAAGGCGGTTATTCAATCAAGTTTGGATCAGCTATAATTTTTAAGTATGTAAGTACAGTGTCCTCAAACCAGGAATGTGTCCGGTTAAAGGGGCATGTCATCCCTCTCCCTTGTACTCCCCCCACCCAAGGTGTACAAAAATTCCACAAAAACGTTTTTCACAATTTACAGCTTGGCCACGTTTAACTCAAAATGTTACAGTTCCGAAACGGACTTTATCTCACTTATTAGCGAATTTCCATAGCGAATGAGCACCGATCATGGTCCCCAGAACACGTTTTACGGGTGCCATTAAAAATGTTATATAGCCTACACATATGCGTGTGTTTGCACTCTAACAGCCGCATTTTAAGTCCGATTTGGTTCACACGTTGGTTTTTTTAAGGGTCTGCTGTAGTGGCGGCCATCTTGGATTTTTATCCCATACGAGCAATGTTAAATTTCAAACCATTTATTTCGTTTACTTTTTGTCATAAAATTGTTTGCAAGGTCTCATTTTAAGCACAGTCACAATACGCATCCGTCTTCAATTTTCATTTTTTTAAATGCTTTTGATTTGTTATGTAATTGACATTTTGTAAGTACAAAGTTTGAATTTTTTCCCTACACAATAAAAAATTAATAATGAAAAATAATTTGCAAGCTGGATCCGAAATTTTATAAAGAATATTATTTTTTTTTTAACACTCAATTACAAAAGACAGACTTATAAAATGGTTTGAAATGAGGCAATGTCAAAGCGTACAGCTGCAAGAAATTGTACTGTTTAGAAAGGGATACAATGAGAAGCGGTTGCGTTTCCGGTTGCTTTTTCGGATGGAGCAGATCCTTAAGGGGGCGCTACCCTGTCCGCCATATTGCATCTGATTCCCATAAGAGCAATGCTACAGAATAAGTCATTTTTTTCCCGTTAATTCGTGGAATAAATTTAAAAATTTGGTTTCATTTTAAAGTATTGTCATATGCGGATGTTGATTGCCGAATACATTTTCAAAAACCGATTTATTGTTTTCATAAACGTATGATATAGGCTAAATCGTAAAAAAAAGTAAACTTTATTAATTGTTTACTCAGTTGCAAAAAGAGATATTGCAAAAAACCTTAGCAATAAACACCCACAATCTATTTTACTTTAAGAAAAAAAATACAGCTTTCGTTTTTTGACAAAAACAACACAATAATATGCTTAATAGTGAAGGTATGTTTTGGTTATTTAACATTGAAATTGGTACCCAAGTTCGCCGTTTTGAATGTAGGGAGCCGAGCCTTAAGTCGCTCGGACGAGTTCGTTAGAAAAAAATCTAACAACCGGAAAAGCACTTTTTTTGCCTGAAAGTATTTTTTTAAAGTATCATACTAGAATTAAACTTTTTAGGAAAAAATTCATATAGGAGATTATTTTGTGCATTTTGCTTTTTTACACGACCTTATAGCCTCGTCCGGTTCCACAAAATCGATCGAAAAGTAAAATACCATAAAATTACCCGGTTAAAGTCCACGTGGGGGCAGCTTCCACGCGACGTAAACTCGTTGCGAGCGAAGAGAAGCACTCCATAATCCGCAAGGTCGAGGTAGGAACTCGCAAAGCGCAGTTCACAATGAATAACGTTACGTAGGAGTCGATGTATTTACCGCATTGCAATGCATTTAATAGTTGCGTCGCTCCGCTACGTGCTACAACGCACCATGCTACAGTGCGTACTTAATTGAAATAAGCTATTAATTTATGTTTATATAAGCCGTGGTAAACTGAGCAGAAAAATGTAAGTCGTAAGATGTTCATACTTTGTACGTTCAGGCTTGTACGTTGGGTAGGCAAGTTCAATAATACGATCACGCAGCTGAAAGTCTCACGTGAGCCGAGCGAAATTTCCAAATTAAGTTTCTATGTTTTAGGGTTTCAACTATTTGGAAAATTAATCTACTAGCAAATAGGTGCCTTCATGTACGAAAAATACCAGATGTCTTAAAAGTCCCACCCTCCCCCTAACTTTTGTGTTTGTTAAAACAAACAAATATCCTTTATGGAACGATACTAACTTATCCCAAAGCATATTTTGAAGCAATCGGAAATTTTCAGTGTCCCCTAAAAATGGGGGATTTCGGGAGCAACTCAAAATTTTTAAATGGGAAGTATGGTCATGCGATACCTCATTTAAAAGGTCTATTTAAGACTGGAAAAATGACATAAAGAAAATAAAAATCGAACCACCCAAAACAAAATGGCGGCCCTAAACGTGTTGAAATAAATCGACATAAAGTTGTTAATATCTCGAAAAGGAAGAGTTTTAGTAAAAATTTCAAGAGACAAAAGATGTTTATTTCAAAGTGCTTGTCCTAAAAAATTGCTTCCAAATCGATTTCGTAAATTTTATTTTTACTCCTCCATCTTTGGGTGGTTCGATTTTTATTTTCTTTACGTCATTTTCCTAGTCTTAAATAGACGTTTTAAATGAGGTATCACATGACCATACTTCCCATTTAAAAATTTTGAGTTGAACTCAAAATCCCCCGTTTTTAGGGGACACTCAAAATTTTCGATTGCTTCAAAAGATACTTTGAGTTAAGTTAGTATCGTTCCCCAAAGGATATTTGTTCATTTTAACAAACACAAAAGTTTAGGGGGGGGGAGTGACTTTATAACCACCCTGTATATATACAGGATGTTTTTTTTAAATGGGCCACCATTGGTATCTTGTAAACTATAAATCTGACAGCAAACTTTAAAAGGGAAAATTTCCTTATTTTTTTTAGAAATTAAGAAATATTTTGTTAAAATACATTTAAATGGCCGTCTTTTGCTAAAATGGCGGTCACCTTTCGAATTTCCTAAGGAACGCCCCTGTATTTTATGATGATTTTGGATTTTAAAAGTTATTTTAAGACTTTTTTGTTCTTGGAATTTTTTTTATACGACTAAACCGTTTAAACGTTACAGGTGTGTACAATTTTAAAAATACAATAACTGAGCGGAAGACATTTTTGTATGGAAACGTTTTGAACCAATGAAAACGCTCTTAGAGCACTGTTTATACAAACAAAACGCTTTTTAAAATCAACAAATCCGGTTTTTGTTATTTTTTAAGTAACAAAAAAAATTAAGTCGGCAAGCATCTAGCGTAACGCCAGTTCGTATATTTTACTTCATCCAATAAGTGCTCGGTGCGACGAAAGAAGTTTTTTCTTCAAAAATACAGCCTCGTGAATCGGATAAACAATAGCTACTGGTGTATCAATAAAATAATGAAATCTCAAACATATAAAAAAAGCACGTGGGTTGCTATTTTACAAGCATAAATACCAGAAGCTGTTGTAATAACAATGCACTACGAAGTGTCGAGAAATCAAAGGGAGTGGTTCGGGATTGGACGCGCGTTATCTTCCGAATCAAACTTGATGGCGCCGACACCTGCCAGCCATGGACGTATCCGACCAAAAGCTCAATAAGCCTACGCACTCGGTCGCATTGAGTGACGGATTTTGCGTAGGCTCGAGCAACAATGCGTGTGCTTATTAGGTAAACAAGAATCGAACATCTGGTCCGGAGATCTGTGACGCAACAATCGAGTGGCTTTTCCTCGAATAGTTTCAGTTCGCTCTGTCAAACAGGATGCCCTGCTTGTCCGGTTATAGCTCAAGCATCGATTATCCGATTTATTTGAGGTGATTTTGGTAAGCTAGAACCAAATTCCTGGCGCGAATTCTGCAATCAACACTGAAGTAGGGCTAAGCATTTTATAAACGAAAACTTAATCTTTGTGAAAATGTTTTGAAAATTTCTGGGTAGATCTTACTGCTTATATTTGATGGTTCAGTTTCAACATACTGTATTTCGTAATTCGACAAGTGGTGACAAGAACGTCAATGCCAAACATAGAATTCAAGTTCTTGACCTTAAGATGCAACGACACGAAAAGAAAGTAAAATAGATAACATTCGTTACATAAGAGATCCATTATATACAGTGGCATCACTGCGAAAGTTGATGTATTTGAAATACCAACTTAAAATCTTAGTACGTTTAGGCCTACAGGGTTATTCAAAAATATGGACCCAATTTAATTCATTTGTATTTTACGAAATATTGGATTTGAACAGTCTACACGAAGGAAACAGGAATACATACAGATCGAGGACTTTAGCTGTGGGCGCAGGAATCAGGCACCCGTAGTAGACAGGGTGGTGGAGAGGGGCGTCTTTTCTACAAACATTGGGCGACTCACCGGGCACAATAGCTGACCAAAATGAGTCTTATTGCGGCAGTGACCGGTATTGTAGTTATTTGAGGTGCGAATTACCGTGTTAAGAGCTGTTGACATACATTTCAGTTGTTATTTATTCATTCGTTGTTATGTTATATTACATCCACTCTACGTGTAGTAGGTACCTGGTCGTGCGCACAGCTTAAGGGTCTGCTGTAGTGGCGGCCATCTTGGATTTTTATCCCTTAAGACCAATGTTAAATTTCAAACCATTTATTTCATTTACTTTTTATCATAAAATTGTTTGCAAGGTCTCATTTTAAGCACAGTCACAATACGCATCCGTCTTGCAATTTACATTTTTTAAATTCTTTTGATTTGTTATGTAATTGACATTTTGTAAGTACAAAGTTTGAATTTTTTTCCTAACACAATAAAAATTTAATAATGAAAAATAATTTGCAAGCCGGATCCGAAATTGTATAAAGAATATTCAGTTTTTTTTTCAAAACTCAATTACAAAAGATAGACTTATAAAATGGTTTGAAATGAGGCAATGTCAAAGCGTTTGGCTGCAAGAAATTACACTGTTTAGATAGGGATACAGTGAGAAGCGGTTGCGTTTACGGTTGCTTTCTCGTTTACTGGAGCAGACCCTTAAGTCCTCGATCTGTACTTCGGTGAAGAACGGACGATACGGTACTCGCGATAGTAGGCAGCCATTTCGTGTCACCGTTAGTTGTGAGTAAGACGGCTACAATGTAGAATAAGGTTTTTTTTTTGCATGAAAAAGATGACTTTTTTGTTTTGGAGCTGTATTAAGAAGGCTGTTTATGTCCTACTTCTAAAAATAACTCTGGCCTACCTGGGGAACCGTACCACTGCTGCGGTGAACACAGTAACACAGGACATGCTCCTTCGCTTGTGGGAAGAGTTTGACTACCGCTCAGAGGCAGGGTTAAGGGGACGTCACCCACTCCGATAATGTTAAAATTCAAAAAGTTAGGAAATTATAAATTTTGAAAAAGTTGGGTTTATTGATACGCCGTTGTTGTGACTGAGTGAATCGAGAGCTGTTTTAGCATACGAGAGAACAAGAAAACCATATATCAGGATACAGAAACCCTTAAGGGTCTTCTATTACCCTGCGTAAAACAGCAAAAATATGCACTTCGTACTATCGTGTTTCGGACGCCGTTTTTTAACCTAAAAAGTTGTGAAACATGTTAAATTGTTCTTAAAGGCTTTGTGCTTTTGTCTTATATCTCATAATTGAAAGAAATCGACAGCAACTCATTTTAATCAACAGTTTAACTGAGTAAAAATTGATTACTTTTAACGCTTTTTTTTGGGAGTTTTAAGCAATAGTTTCCATATTTTAAGCTAACACGTAAAAAATATAAAGCATTCTTTATAACTTAAAGTAGTTTCCCAGATTATTAATTTATAAATAGAAAATCCGAAACACGTTATTACGAATGCATGTTTCAACGATTTTGCAGCTTTAGTCAGACCTTTCGTATTGAAATCATACGGCACACTCGGGAGTTTTCTTCAAGGTAAAGAAGAGCTAAGGCTCATTTGAAAAATACGCGAATGTTGATTGACTCCAAATGTTTATTTTGAGAGGGAAAGTAGTTTTGTAAATTCTTAACAGTTGGCAGTATTGAAACAATCCAGATAAATTACGCTGTCATTATTCATGCTACGATTAATTTACATTGCCTTGGAAACATGCATTTGTTCTTTCGACCGTTTAATTTGTTTATACGTTTTTTTTATCGCGTAATCGTTTGGTTGTAATTTGCGTCTTAAACCGGGAAATATAATCAAAATGAATACACACCTTGAAAAAGTTTTTTTTTTTATTAATGAAATGAACTTACAGAAACGATTATTGTAAATGTTTAATTTAGTTTCTTCGTTAATTGAGTTTAATATTTTTGCATTAATTAACATAACGACTTGCTCTGTCCGCAATCAAACGAGCAACATTAGGCTACCTTACTTTCTGGAATATTTCTTAA
>JAGFPH010024536.1:0-11320 GCA_018207615.1 Philaenus spumarius
AACAAAAAATTCCACTAAAAATATTTTTGGGTTCAGGGAGCACCAACACAGATAATTGCACTAAACAATTTTTTGGGGTTCTGGGAGCACCAAAACAGATAATTCAACTGAAAATTCAAATTCGAACATTTTTACGAAAACAATACTTTCTCCATATACTACGTATAGGGTGGAGAAAGTAAAAACCATAACTTACTTTTGTGTAACTTTTATTAGGTTTTGTCATTATTTTGTTTCATTTAAAGCTGCTGACCCAGGTAGAAGTTTAGAATGGTGGTGCATGTGGAATTATATGGTGCAGTAAAGGGCCAAATAGACCATGGACAGGGTATGCTATGTCGTTCGATCGAAACCCACCAATTCTAAGCTTCAAAAATATCTTTAGAAAAATACGCAATGAAAATAAACTAAAATTATTAATTAATTACAGTTTTTGATCTGCACAAACATTGTTGTTGCAACGAAAATAAAAAAAATTACTTTTCCAAAAAGACCTTTTTTGTTTTTTTACGCAACCTTATAGCTCGCTTGGTTCCCACGAAATCGATCAAAACGTAAAATACCATAGAAGTACCCGGTTCAAAGCCATGTGGTGGATTCTACCGTGGGGTGGGCGTGCGAAGCACCCAATGCATTGTGTATTGAAGATACTTCCAATACGGGATTTGAAGTGCGAAGCACGCAATGCCTTGCGTGTTGAAGATACTCCCAATATTCGGAATGGCGTGCGAAGCACGCAATGCATTATATATTGAAGATACTCCCAATAAGGGGGTCGGCGTGTGAAGCACGCAATGCTTTGTGTGTTGAAGATACTCCCAATATGCGGAATGGCGTGCGAACCCTTTTTGCAGCTATTCAGCACCGTCGTGAATAAACCTATTTCCCAAATTTTTGGATGAAACCCTAAAACATAGGCCTATAAACTTAATTTTGGAAATTTGCTCACGTCATTGCTCAATGAATTGCGTGCTTCGAACGGTAGAATTCACCACATAACTTTGAACCAGGTACTTCTATTGCATTTTACGTTTTGATCGATTTTGGGGGAACCAAGCGAGCTATAAGGTCGCGTAAAAAGCAAAATATGCAGAATAACATCCTACATTTATATTTATAGAACAAACTCTAAACAAATATTATTATCGTAGGAAAAATCTAAAAAAATTGTTACTTCCGGTCAAAAAACGTACTTCCGGTTGTTGGAATTTTTTGACTAACGAACTCCTCCGAGCGACGGAGACGACCAACATGTGTACCAAATTTGAACTAAAACGGACTTAAAATGCGGCCGCTAGAGTGCGAACACATATATACATATATATATGATTTTGAATGACACCACAAAAATTGTTCTGGGGACCATGATCGGTGCTCATTTGCTACTCCCGACCTTGGGTGTCACCATAAGGGCCACTGCAATAGCTCATTTTTCCTATGGAAATTCGCTAATAATATAATAAAAATGTAAACTTACATCAACTATTCAAAACGAAGCCCTGTGTTATCCACCATATGTTGGTTTTTTAACATTTGGCTCGTTTTTTAATCTTTACAATTACTTCTTTTTAAACATCAATTTAATTAAAATAAAGTAACAATTTAATTTTAATGTTTACGGAATATTTTGTAGTTCCAGATTAAATCATCGTTTAAATTTCCGTTGTCGGAAAAACAGATTTTTTTAGATATCTTCCGATTTTTTCCTCATGCTTAAAAACATAATTGCTAAGCAATTTGATAGTTGCACTTTACAGAAATCAGTTGTGTTCAATTTTCACAATGACCTATCCCATCAAACAACTTAGTTTTTGTTTTAGCATTGTTTGCCATGCGATTTGCTTGCTAAGTAATTCATGAATAATTTTCTTCGGAAACCTAGACTCTCCTTATGTCATAGTCATATTGTTCCCGCCGAGTCATAATGCAGAAAAAGAAAGTGTTAGAGGCTAAATAGTTATACATAATTGACACTATTGTTTTGTAGACTCAGTTTTAAGTATAGTGTATTTATTCTATACATTATTTTATATTACATATTATTTTCTTCCGACTTTTCCTACAATCTTCCGATTTTATTTTTTTGCATCTGGCAACACACACTGCATGTGAGAATTAGTGCATTGTTATTATCAACTCTTATAAAAGCGAGTACACATCAGATTTCACCCATCATCTGTAATACTTAAACAAAGCCCAGCGTAGATTATACCATCGATGTATAAACACACTGGATTGCGCGCTGAATAGTCTGAAAGGTTCGAGAAACGAGCCGGCCGGCGTGGAGCTTCCCCCTCCACTGGTGGGCTAGACCCGCGGTGGGCAGCGTGATAGATGGACAATGATACACGTTGTTGTTGTTGTATACAGTTCAATTCTTTGATTTATCCTCTACACTTTTTTATAATAATATGTCATTTTTTGGGCAGAGGATATAGTATTCCTCAATTACTATTCAAAACAGGCCTAGTTTTGTTAGCAGTCTTGTAGTAGGAACATAAAAACTGGTGTTTTCAAAATAAGAAATTTGAAATTGATCAATATTATTATACAGGTCTATTTTAGAACTAAATTACGAAACTTTTTTACATTTATGAAAAAAATTACAAAAAATGTTTACTACTTTTTATGTAGGCCTAAAGTTGAACTTTTTCCTTTTGTTACTAAACATGCTTACTTCTTGAGCTAATAACTTTGTTAATTTTACTTCAATCATTTTTTTTACTGGCAAAACTGGCATAATATAGGAATTCTTTGAACTTTTATCTACAAAAAAACTATGGAACACTTTTGAATTGGTTTGGAATAAACGTGTTGAATAAATGGTTGAAATACAAAAACTTGGACGATTTTTTTACAAATTTGAAGTTTACGGTCATTTTGTGAGCATACCGTTTGAGAAACGAAAAAAAAATCAAGAATACAATTTTATTGAAAATCTAATTTGCTACCCGCAAAATTAGATTTTAATTCGACTAAACAGTAAGCCACAAACTGGCTTTGGAAAAAAGCTTACACTGAGAGAACCGGTCCGGCCGCCATTTTTATTTTTTTAAGGGGTTAAGAATGAAAAATGGAAAAAATCTTAAAATTTTGAACATAATTAGAGATTTTGTAGTTTGCATTGGCATCACCATATGTCACCGCAGGGTTTGGCGAGCGAAGCGATCAGGGGCCCTAGTAGTAAATAAAATTATTATACATATTAACGGTATTTTGTAACATTTCAAAACATCGCGAGCTACATTTACAAAGCTTGGAGTGCGTCAAAAACTTACTAAACTTGTTTTATTTAACTATGTTTAAAGTGTAATGTATAGGTATCCCTACTTTTATGAAAATAAAATGCAGTTTAAAATGCTGATATAGATCATGTTTTTCATTATGGTTTTGGTTCAGTTTATTTTTCCCTAAACCTTTCCTTATCCTTATCCAACAACAATAATAATAGTTTAAACACAAACTGTTAGTCTATATAGTAAAAATGAATTGCTGTTCCTTTGTAAGCGCATCACTTGAGAATGGCTGGACCAATTCGGCTATTTTTTTTTTTTTTTTTTTTTTTTTTTAAATGTTCATAATAGTCCGAACTAGATTTTCATATAAAGAAAAATTTGAAAAGTTTTCCGAAAAAGTTTCAAATTTAGAAAAAACTAAACAGCTTCTTTTGTATGGACTCAAGACCATAGCGCACAAAATCAGCTGTTCGTATTTTAAACCGGTCGCCAGAAGGTGTACACCTAAACGTGAAATGTACTATGTGTGTTTTGTGTAATTTAATTTTAATGTATGACGACCTCGATTGAGTAATTTTGTGTCTGATGATGGGATAAAAGTCCCGAAACGCGTCACTAAAGAATATAAAGAAGAGGTCACGTGACGGAACAAAATAAGGTAAGAAACTTTATTTTTAATATTTATTAGTTTATCTCCAACTTTAATACAAAATCACCTCTCCTACCCCACCCTAAAAGTCACAGTGAATCTGTTTAATAATTTAAATATGTTTGTGAAAAAGTATGTGCCAGTTCCTGGTACCGTTTATTTTCAAACAATCGACAACCTTTGATCACAATAAAACAACGTTTTTTTCCAACTAGACAAAAATCTATGGCCTTGGAATCAAGTACGCTAACCACTCAACTAGAAGGCGAGTAAAATGCGAGTAAAGAATAGTTTTAATTTCAATATCATAGTAGTCCAGTCATATTAATTGTTTCACCTCGGAATGAGAGATAATAAGCTGTAAACTCGTATAAACCTTTATTTTGGCATTCTAAAAGTAGTCTCAAAAGTCTCATAAAATCTCGTGTTCGCGTCTTAAAATATTCAAGGTCAAAAGTCACAAAAATCAGTTTTTTACAAATATCTCGCTTCCTATGGTTTCAATGCTATTTGCATCTAATATAAAAATTGTAGAAAATAAAATTCTCTACGATTTTTGTTACGGTTAACTGTTTTTGAGATAGAGTGCGGAGAGCGCGCGGACACGAGATTTTATGAGACTTTTGAGACAACTTTTAGAATGCCAAAATAAAGGTTTATACGAGTTTACAGCTTATTATCTCTCATTCCGAGGTTGACCCTCTTTTTGGCTTAAGTGACTGGACTATAGATATTCAAATAGACTTCGACCACCTTGTATGATCAACAGGTAGGCTATTAGTTTTTGTAAAAATTGTTGGTCACAGGACTTGGTGTTGTGTTGTTAGGTGTTTCCTTTCGCATAATCTACGTATAAACGGCTTTGTCCTGACTGACTGGCACACATTCAAGGTACTGCAAAAACTACTTAAGGTAGAAATACGAAAATTTACGTGTATATTCTTACGAGGTCATAAACGCACAATAAGGAAGGATTTTGAAAAATTTGCATTTTAAAGCGTGAACATTATTGAGTTTACTCCCAGCACTATATCACATAAAACAGCTGTTTGGATCAAAAGCTTTGCAACGAGTTACCGTAACTCCTGTTGCCTAAAGCTAGACTAGTTGCGCGCATGCGCGTCAGAACCGACCTTGTAGTTTGACCTACAATTAGAAAGCAGTGTAGTGCTAGCCGGCGACCAACAAACTAGACGAGAGCTGCAGGTCCAACGTCCGTCGGTGACAAGTTCTACACTCATTGTAATCCGTTGTCAATATGCCATAAGCAATCCTATTAAATTATATTATAAGCGGTAATCGCGTAAGTTGATATTATAACAAATCGCGCACTCGTAATGAATAATAAGCGGTAATAATTTCGTTTCGGTTGGAACCCTATCGTGTACCAATGGTGACTAGTGATTTAGATTAGGCTAAAGTGTAATAGTTAAGATTTGTATAAATTAATTAAGTGCTTGTTAAAAGCTGGCAGAATCGGATTTGCAGGGTACGGGTTAAGGCAATCGGTACGATTAGGGTTGATGAACAATTAATTGCTCTGGATAACTGGGTATCGTCCATTTTGCATCGACAGTTCCAGTCACGACTTCCATTAATTTACCAAGTCGGTGCAAAAACACGCTGACTAGGGATTCCCAAATAAGATCAAAGGGATAACTGGTACAGTAAATGGTAGCGAGCAAGGTTACGTCCCGCATTAAATGATAGCAGGAGCGAAGTGACGTCCCGAATTAAATGTTGAAGCGTTATTAACCCTAAAAAGCAATTTCATTCATGTCAGACTTTGCCTATATTACGTCATCACTTCCGCCGGTAAAAACCACGTTTTTTATTTTTTGCAAGCTAGTCACCAACTAACCGAACTAATCCTCTTAATAATAAACTTTATCAACAAATATTTTAATATTAATTATACGCGTTGCCGTTAAAATTTACCTTATATTGATTTCTACACCCAGTTCCATTTAGTGTGAGTCATAAGGTTGGTATAGTGTTTCTTTTGTTTATACTTCCTGCTTTATTGGTGAGTACATAAATTATTATTACTATATTATAATAAGCAGTGCCTTACTTTATTCATATTTGAAAGCCAGACTACTGAACTGAGAGTCTAACAAAAAGAACTTTAATCGACCTAACCTCTCAAAGAAAGTTGAATATTGTTTAATAGGCCTAACCAATTTAACACTACCTTGGGTAAAGCGAACTTTGTGTTTTGTTACATAGCAACACCCTAACCAATAAACTATTAATATACCAATCTATATGATTTCATTGTAAAATTTATTAACATAATACATTTAGGCCTAGCCTGCACCAGTATGCTTAGTTTACATTACACATAATTTTCCCACATATATAGTGTTATTTACAACATTTGGTCTGTCAAATCACCAAGTTCATATAGTGAATGTGTAATCTGGCCTTTCATAATCTTTCCTACCAAAATAATTAATTCATAGTAGGCCTACAACAAATAACTCAGCTCTGACACTCTTAACATATTATATCTGTCAACAACAACCCAATTTTGTGTCTCTTTGTCAGTGATTGTGTTAGATAATAAATTACATGCTATTTTTCAAATAGTAATCCTTTTTTCATTGAAAGTATTGTAACAGTAACAATATTTTAAAAGTTTTACAATACTTTAGGATAAAACGCACATTAAGCATACAGATTTATAGCCTACCATTTTTGTGTCATACAACTGACAGCTGATAGTACTCTTTCTTAGTTTGGCCATCTAAACTATATAATATTTTACAGTGTTAATGATATTGTCCAGTTACTTTGCATATTTCAGTGTTTCATAGGTAAAATAGGTTTTAATAATTTTTAGGCCTAGTCTAATTTTGTCAATGCTGTTTGATAGTATTTCAGGTGACGTAATTTTATATAAATGATTCAAAATATATACACCTTTTAGCCATTTCAAACCACATATGGCCTACACCTGCTAGTTAACAGTGATACAATATCTTGTACTATATATTGGCCTATAACCTACAAACATAACAGCATGTTCATTACAACGCAGTGATCGACACATTAGGCCTATACTCAGATACTCAAAAACACATATAGCCTAACTATTTTCCCTTTTTAGAAATCTAAATTTCATTTCTAATTCAACTGAATTGTAACACTGACATTTAAATCAAAACTGTATTTCAACATTACAACAAATTACAATACTTTCAGAAAACATTGACTAATTTAATTAATCTTAAATAATTTTGAAATAATTAAACCATACTTAACCTAATTCTCTACTTATAGATAAGATAATTTTGTACAATAAATTCAATCAATGATCACAGTATTATAATTCCACAGCCTCAATTTTAATAATAGCCTGTTACAAAAATAGTTTCAAATAATATTCAATAACTTTAAAGCAAAAATAATTCCAAATTAATAGTAATTTTGTTTACACCTTAACAATTCACCCAAAACAAATGCACATTAAATATTGTTCAATTTAACCAATAAATAAGCTACAACAGTTATTATTTAGCTTATTATCCATAAATAGGTTGTTTTCAGCATATTATTTAGCCAAGGTATTGAAACGTCCAGGACATCTGGAGCTATGATATAAGTAACCGAACGCAGGTAAATTGTTTTGTGTGTTTATAATCTACGGTTTACAGGTATTATACTGCTATATATTCTTTATTTCGGCTAATTATTACCATCATATTTAATTCAATTCCTACAAGCCTACCAGGCTTTTCCATTTTCAGATTGAGCGGGTGATTACAGATAAATAATTGTCTATTTTTGTATTTTGTTGTTTTCAGAAAAATTTTTTTCCAGTTATTTACAGTTATAAACAGTTTTTAGGTATTTTCGTCCCTCAGAATTGCAGCTAATTCATCAAATAGATATTACAGCCTACAATATTTAATAAATCTTAATATATTTTAAATAAAGCCAAACTTTTAAATAATTTCAGTAAATACTTTATATAAATCAATAGTTCAAAACAAATTTATTTCAAAAAATAGTTTTCGTCCTAGATCAATAATAGTAACTGACAATATAGTTTATAATAATTTTGCTCCGGATTGATTATTTCTCAAAACTATAGCCACGCCTTGACAACCATATAGCCTATAGCTAATAAATAATAGTTAGGCCTACCAAATTTAAAAATCAATCAAATATCGATAATGGAACACCAGACTCATACACAAACCGAACCGACTATGATTACTGACATTGATTGGGAACTCGAAGTACCAAAACCGTTCCCCTTTCCCATTGATATTATACCACCGCACAGGAAATGGATCGCCAAGTTGAATGTGTTCCAAGCCAACCGGTTGTTAACTTTTTGGGGCCTCACACCTGATATTTCTTTGGACGTCAATCGAAGGCGTATTCGTGAGCAGTTAGATTCGCACCTAGATAACTTGTACCAACCAACAACAACAAGTGTACAAACCTTACCGAAAAATAATAGATCCAAAGAATTTACCATTTCACACGAACCCCAACAATTGACAGCATTACCACTCACAGCCGCTAATATGATTGAAGAAATAGGGCTTTTCAACGACCAACCATCAAATCATAATTTAAATATACTAATAAAGCTCAACCGCATTGCAACACTTCACCAATATTGTGATAAACTTATTTTATTACAATTAATACCCAATTCTAAAAGTTTAGCTACAGAGTTAATATACCAAGCACTCCACAATCAATTAACTATTAAACAATTTTCTACGTTTTATATTAATACAATCTATTCACCACTACAGCAACATACTGCCATCCACTCTTTGGTATACCGACCTCAAGCTGTGAACGAACCGCTTTGGGATTATACAAGCGAAATAGACAATTATTCCAATTTGTTTTTTCCAACATTTACTCCAAAGCAACGTCTATCCATCATCCTTTCAGGCATGCAAACAAAATACACTTCTATATTAAGAGCAATTGGGACATTAGGGTCCACAAATGACCTCATAAACAAGATCCCTTTATTGGAACACATTCACTCACAACAAAGTACAAATTTAACAGGTACCACTCAAATGGCATCAAATAAGGCTAATGAAACAAACCTTCTCAATAAAAATAAAATTACACGTGCGGCAATAAGACTTCAACAACAAACGAGCACACCTCCACCTTTAATGTCCCTACAATGTTCACCACCACCAGTTTGTCGAGCAACGAGTCAACCCAATAAAGTATCAGCCGAACACAAAATAACCAATAACAAGCAATATAATTATAACCAACCAGCGCCGTCTAGACCGAATCCGAGGGGTCAAGCTTGCCGTATGTCACCCAACGGGTTACTAAGTGAAACCTCAGAAAGAAGTCTCAACCCAAATACCCCCAACCTAGCCACGATCCCCCAGGGACCAATTAGGGTGTCGGCGGCCACCTATGACATTGTAACTGTTGTCGCCACAATTAATAATAAAAGCGTTTGTTCCCTGGTCGACACCGGTTCCACATATAGCCTCATAAAAAAATCATTTTTCGAAGAATTAATCCAACAAAAATCAAGCGCTATTAAAAATATCGAACCGGTTCGATTATCAGCGAACACGGCCAACAGTCAGAGGTTGGTTTTCGACACCCAGATACTTCTGCATATTAAGCTAGGGAAATTATCATGGAATATCCCTTTATTAGTAACCCCAAATTTACCCTATAAACTGATTCTTGGTTGCAATTTTTTGCGTAAAACCCAAGCTTCAATTGACTTTCAGGGTCACGAAGTCAGGTTTCCTTACGCGTCACCCCTTATTTGCACCATTACCCCCGACCAGCTGGTTACTAGAACCCAACAATCTTTTAAGTCTGGCGCCAATCTTTCACCCCAAGAGTTGGGTAAAGTTGGAGACCTTATTTCCAAATTCCCGCAAACTGTAACCAGCAGATTAGGAAAAACTAACCTAATCTCATATAACATTAAAATAAATTCCACCAAAATAATAAGAGCCAGACCTTATCAGTTCGCCCCTCCTAAGCTACAAGCGTTACGAGAACATATCGACGACTTGTTAGCTCGCGGCGTCATCAGCCCATCCACCTCCCCCTACGCCTGTCCAGCATTTTTAGTTCCCAAAAAGGGTGGCAAGACCAGAATGGTCGTAAACTATAAGGCTATCAATGAGATAGCCGATTTAGAAGCTACCCCTATACCAACACTGGAGTCGGCTTTCCAGTACCTGGGTAAGGCAAAGTGGTTTACACTACTAGACCTTAACCAGGCTTACCTCCAAATACCTCTCGATGAGGAGTCGCGTAAATACACAGCTTTCGTGGTGCCATTTGGTCAGTACCACTATAACTTTGTTCCCTTCGGGTTGGCCAGTGGAGGCCTGGTTCTTACCCGGCTCATTGAGCAGATTTTTGGGGACATAAAGTACAAGTACGTCTACACCTTTTTCGACGACTTGTGTGTGTATTCCGATGGCACCTTTGACGACCACCTCGCCAAGGTGGAAACGGTACTCAACCGTTTACAGTCCGCCGGACTAACCGTCAATCCCGAAAAGATGACCGTGGCCGCTAACAATATTCAGTTCTTAGGCCACGTGTTCAAAAACCAATCAGTCACCCTCCACCCAGATCGAGTCCAGCCTATTGCTGAGTACCCTACCCCAAAAAATTTAAAACAGGTTGCTCGATTTTTGGGGTTGGCAGCCTTTTACTCCAAGTTTATTAAAAACTTCGCCACCATCTCTCAACCACTCAATAGGCTTAAGCGCAAAGGCGTAAGCTTTGAGTGGGGACCCCAGCAAGAGCTCGCCTTTAACACCCTAAAGGCAGCTCTAACGAGCAACCTCGTACTCCACCTCCCAGATTTTTCAAAGCCATTCGTGGTGCACTCCGATGCCTCGGGCACAGCCTTAGGTGTAGCTCTTTCACAAGACTACAATGGAGACCTCATGCCAGTGGCCTTTGCCTCCAGACCATTGAATAAACATGAGGTCAATTACAGCACTATGGAACTTGAGTGCCTGGGTGTAGTTTTCGCACTCACCAAGTTCCAGCAGTACCTAGAGCATCGGGAGTTCCAGTTATATACTGACAACTCAGCACTATCTTGGCTTCTTAACCATCCACGCCAAGTCGGTAAACTTGCACGTTGGATCGAGTTTATTAACTCTTTCAAATTCAGCGTGCAACATATAAAGGGATCAGATAATATTGTAGCTGACTCCCTGTCCCGCTTATTCGAGCCAACGGCTTCAACAGCGGTGCCCTTTACCGACAGCGCGCCACATCCCTCCCCAACATCTTTGGTGACGATATTATCCAATGTCCCAGAAGTTTTCCGGGATATTCACCTGCACCAAAGAGACGACCCCTTTTTACTAAAAATTATCAATTCCAAACCACTACCCCCCCAGTACTCCATCATGGATCGGACCTTGATGCACCTTGCCCC
>JAGFPH010024538.1:0-11318 GCA_018207615.1 Philaenus spumarius
TTGCGCGATTTCTCCCACTCATAAGCCCGTGTGCAATTTTTTAGCTATATAGTTCGAAAGATAATTAAATTTAGTACAATCCTGTGCAAAGGTAATTCAGGTACAGTTTCCGGAACAAGGATCAAAATTGATAAGAAAATCCCGATAAATGTTTTTTCATTATCAATGTAAGGTAATTAATAAGCAATTTCTCCCACTAATAAACCCCAGTGCAATTTATGAGCTATATCATTCGAAAGGCAATTAAATTTAATAATCCCGTGCAAAGGTATATTTGGAACAGTTTCCGGAACAAGGAACAAAACTCATAGTAAACTCTCATTATAAAATACTAGTTATTCCCTGATAAGAAAATTCGGCTATAGTAATGCGGCAGTGCTGCTTACGGGTTTTTTTACAGTTATGATGGTAGGGATTTCACAAATTAGTGTAATTTAAAAACAGTATTAAAATAATTTACTACATAAGTTTGAATTGCAAACTAAATTTTCTTGTGCTCAATACCGCATTACCTTTTGATCAATAGTTTTCAAATTATTAAATATATTTCAGACTTTTGCCCAACCCTGTAAATCGTAATTTGCAGTTTACATTTATTTATTGGCGTCAATATTAATAATAGCTGCTACAGTACTATAATACTAAATTTGAGTTAAGTAATATTTTGTAGAACTTGTATAACATAAATGTATATTTGTAGATTGCTAGTTTATATATTTAAGTTTCATTATCATTTATCTTGCTAAACTTTAAGCTTCAGGCTTTTAAAATTAAATTGTATGATACGAAAGTACGGTAGAACAACGTACAAAGTATAATTTGTAAAATTGGTTTGTTACAGAAAGTTAATATTTGTTTATATTTGGGTACTAAGGTATTTAAAAATACCATAATTTAATATAATTATTTTTATAACCACTAAATCATAAAATAGAATACCTTTACACTTTATAGCACTCGTTTTGTACTTGGTAAAGGGTAACAAATAATTAATATCAATGTATTCATCAGACCGAAACGCAGATCTGACATTTCGCACATTGTAAGGTCTAATGGCAAAGTTCAGAAATGTGTATCAAGTTATGGAACTTCATTTTCTAATAGAGCTCCATGAAGCACAATTTTCCTCAATACAAGAGATTGAATATTGCATTCATATATAGGAACGTTCATTTGATCAACTATAATGTTAATTCAGTCATCAAAGGGAAAACTTAAAGTGCATAATTATTTGTTTGGTTATAGTGGAACCTTTGCGACTGATTCTGGCGGTTATTTTTTATAAATGTCGGTATTAAAAAGGATAAATTATTTATTAAATCACTTGCTTTCCCGAAGGTAACCAGAATAAACAGAAGAGCCAAATGCAAGTTTAGATCAAATGTCAATATCTAGCTAGTTAGGCAAGTTAGACATTGATTGTCTAGAACTTCTATTCTAGGTTACCTTCCTTACTTATAGAAAAGTTATAGATATATATAGCATAATTCATCCCATTTATTAATTTAATCATCTACGCCTTTTCTCTTGTTTATCCTCCTTTTTCTTAAGTTAATCTAGTTTATAATAATTTCATTTGCATACGAAGAAAGCGAAAAAAATAGAGTTAACCCAATTTTGTTCCTTCGGTAGTGAAATAGTTTCTTATTAAGTACTTACTATAAGATAAGAAACCTAAATACAAAATTGCAACTCTCTAGCATTGGCCGTTGTGGAGATATAGTGATGAATAAGTCAGTACTTATTAAGAAACTTTTAGATATTTTATGTAAAACATTCAAACAACAAAACAGAGAATTTCTGTAATTGCGATGAAAGACGTAGGCTAGGCATAAACTACCCAGAAATTAGGGTATAATTTTATTTTTACTACGCCTTTTTGGTGATCTCTCCAGAACTGTTTGTTTGACTAAATTACTAATTTACATTCCTTACCCGTCTACAGTTCGCTTTGTACGTATTTCTTTTTCGGGGCTACAGGTTTCGCAGTTCAATGACTCCATTATTGTGCTAATGCTCAAAAAATAATTCGCTTACATGGACTTGATATCCACAAACTAACATTGTTGTATAAAAAAATGTTAAACACTTGTTGCAGCATGCATTACAAGTTTACTGGCCAACTGATATGTCTCTTGACAGACGTTCAACGTGAATTATAGATTTACTAGTTATGTAAAATAGTTATGTAGATTATATATATATTTGTTTGTAATTTATGTATATACAACTGCTTATTTAGGTTTTACTTTCTTAACTAATAATTTTATTATTCGACTCATTTCGTGGTTACAAATTAATGTCTATTGAAATAAAATTGTAAATTTCTTTCAATCTTGTTATTTCTGAAAAGTCCTTAATATTCATGTACCATTATTAGTGAAACTAACTAAAACTAGTTAAAACTATTTCATTTAACTAAAGCAAAACTAAAACGAAGCATGACTACATAAACTTCAACATAATCACAAATCAACCAAAGTTTTAAATTAATTAATTCCCTTGTAATATGAATTCTACAACGCTTTTGGGTTTTATTTAGATCATTAGTTGGATAAGTTGTATTAACTAATCGAATTAACATTATTAAAAACGTTTCTGCTTTCTTCGCCCCCATCATTAGTGACGTAGAACTAAGAACAATACAAAATTATTCCACTAAGAAAGAGAAAGATTAAATGTTAAATCATATTTTAATATTATCTTTGCTATAATTTTGCTTCTGTATAGCATTGTGTAAAAAATATCAGGTACATCTATTTATATTGTATATACATTGTTTTAATGGATTACGATCACTATGTACGAAATGTGTTTAAACCCTTTCCATTTTTTTGAACGGTTGTATATCTTGAAATGTATGATTCATGTTCATCCAAAGGAGTTCATAAAATTAAGTGACCTAATTAAGATAAAAATCATCCCGTGTTACTGGAACTTCAACTGGAAAGAAACACTGAGCTTAAATGTATTTTTTTTATGTATAATTTATATATATACCGTATTTTGAATAATAATAAATTCTTTTTAATTTATTAACATTTCTTAGAATGTGTAAGTAAATTTAATAAACAAACATAGTTATTCTTTTTATATTTTTAATAATTAGTAAATATTTTGTTAAATACGAAAAATAACTCACAGATAAATATGATTCAAATACAATCCACCAATAAGACACCAGAGTATAAATACCTGAAACAAATACAATATTGCGTAAAGAAAATATAATAGTAAATACACATTTATATGACAATAATTCTTTAGATGTCAATAACCTAAAAATGACTAAAATTTAAACCCATGAAAATTACAAAACGATAAAAATCTAAGTATGTTTAATACTATGCCAGTTTTACAATATGTTGTTTCCTTTTTTTACACGTGTAACGCTAAAACACCAGCTTGTTCTTACACCAAAATATAAATTGGATAATTACTACATTCAAACCATAAAACATTGTTTGTAACTCGTAATTGCAAGCTGTTAACCTAAGTAAAACAACTGTGTCTGCAGTACAAAAACACAATGTTATTTCCTCTTAAATAACTATCTATAAATAATTTAGAAAAAGTGAAATAAATTCACAAAAACCAGAAATGTAGTTTTTTAAATGTATTGTGGGCAGTATTTATTATTAAGAATTATTCGTTTTCTCCTTAGAATAAATTCCTAATATATAATTTATTCTGTTTCATGAATGTGCTGCTAAAACGAATTAAACTTAATTGCAAGCAGAAACATCATTCTGCTACAAACAAGCTCTCGCTAAGTTATAATTGCGCACATAAATTAAAATACTGTTCAATTGATTTCCCTTTCTGACTCGGCAAGGTTAATAAACACAACCATAATTCTTTTTGTATCTACGCAAAGCATTTTAATAAAAAGCTTATTTGGACTGTTAAAACGGGTGAGAATGCAAATATTCTAGACGATGTTACCTGATGTTGAAAGTGTTTCTTCGTCTTTCTTTCATTTATATATTTTTTTAAATTGTGTTTTATAATATTCATCCTTGTGATGTTTACTAAACAAAAGAATTAGTGGTGTATTTTGTATTAACTTTGGTCTTACGTAAATATGAAGCTAGTAAAATATCGTTTTTTCATTCTTGAAACTCCAGTTGAACTGAGCAAATAATATAGGATGCAACTACATAATTCAAAATATGAAACTAAAGTCACACCTTAATCAATCAACAATTAATTGCGCCTTTAAAATTATTGCAAATCTTATACCATTATCAGCTTCATCATATAAACCCCAAAACATAATAATTATGAATATAAACTTTGTAAACATGACCTAAACTGTAATGTCTTATTGTACCTAAACTGTAATACTGTTATTGTATTGAAATATTTTGAATAGTTGTAGTTTGAAAATAACAGAAGCTATTTATTAGTCAATAAAATGTTTATAATAATGTAGAATTATCAACCAGGATTGAAAAGCTTTTAGCAGACAAAAAGTAGTATATTTTACGTTATACTACAAATTGTAATATACATTTTACTCGATTTAAATGTATAAAAATATATATTTAATTTTAAGCTTTACACTCAGATTTAAACACAGCTTCATAATATTTTTATAATGCAAGCGTGCAACTCGTGCATTATACTTCTAAAACACAATTTATCAGAATAGCATAACTCAAAAACTTCTTAATGTGACAGAGAAAAGTAATACTGTTTAACATAGTCTGACATGTTTTGGCAAAGATGGAAAGTAAATCCAAGAAAATGGCATTCTTTTTATTAAATTTAAACTTCTGGAGATTTTTCTTAGACATTTAAATACACATGAGAAACCTGTTTAAGACATATTATACAACAAGAAAAGAATATGACACTTAGGGGTAAGAAACGCAGAGCCGTCTCTTTTTGTGTCCATTGAGGTATTTTTGTAGCAAAACATTTTAGAAATTTTATACTCAATCCAGAAAAAGACTGATAGTGAAAACATTGATTAATATTAGGACATAATTTTAAAAAGAGTCAGATTGTATAAATAGAATTAAATATCACAATCAGATTTTACAAACACTCAATACATTTTTCATAACAATGAAAGGTAAGTTCTGAGTGTACTAATAATTTAGGTTTGTGTTGATTTCCAAATTGTGCGTCATTACGGTTATTTATTTACGAATATAAACTTTCATAGTACTTCGATATAATGTTTTAACTTCTGTTCTGACTGTATTTTTTACCGCTAGTGACGCTAGTAGAACATGGTAAAACGTGAACTGGAATGTTTTCACAAAGCCAAGTTCGACTAGGAACTAATTGTATGTAGAGGTTAGGCTTCAATAGGCTAAACAGTGATGGCAACTTTAGGATAAAAACAAACTCAAACTACACTGAATAAATTTCGATTCGCTCTAAAGGCATGGCAGTGTTTTGTTAGTAGGCCCTAATCTTAAATCCGAAGGCTTTGTTATGCTTACGTACCAATAAATTTAACTGTTTTATAAAAAGACATTTTATCTTTTTTGAATTGTTTATTGAATAAAATGTATTCATTAAATATAATTCGTTTAGGTAAAAAAAATAATAAACACTTATTAATAGTACTAACACTTTGTTTAGGTTTTGAAAAAGTGTAATTTATTGATTTAATAATAATAAAATAGTTTTAAATAATGTCTCTAACTATGATCTGATTTATTATAAAGTTGTAAAGTTCCTGTTGGATGTATTTTTATTTTAAATGTTAAATTTAACACATTTTATGACGAATTAAATTATTTTGTTTAGCACATTTCATAATATTGCTGCAGATATATGTGCACTTTTTTAAAGCATAAAATGTATAATGTCTATTGTTAATATATTTGTAGTTTTATGTACATATCCAAAACTTGTTCATTAAAAAAATTGTGATTGCAAAGGCATTACAAGTAAAGAATATTGTAATATGACAGACTCTAGGTTAGGCCTACTTAATTTGTTTGTTTGTATTTCATTACACTAAATTTTATTACAGCCATCATAATTTATAAAATATTTTAAAACATAGTTTTGGAAAATTATTTCAAAAATTAAACAGCAAAAATAATTTATTAAGATTAATGTCTTCAGTATAATTATATCACAAATACGTTAAGATTTAGAAACCTATAGCATAAGTATATGAAACTTGTTTAAGGTTTTAAATCTCTTGTATGCATATAATGCAAAGTCCTGACTAATAGTCTGACTTACCAAGATATCTCCCGAAAAAATGAATCGAATATTATGAAATTTACTGTGGAAGTACCTTATATGGGGGTAGGAGCGCACCAAAATAGTAATTTTCCGTATCTAAATACGGTCAAATAACAGGAAAATTATCTGGAAAAGTTATTACTTTATCGCTTATGCTAGAAACGTAAATTGGATAGTAATATAGGCTATCTTCTATACTCTAGATTAGGCCCAAGAAATAAATTTGCGTGTATTTAAAAAACGAAGATTAAAAAAAACTTTGCGGCAAAGCAATGTATAATGAATGCCTTGTCTTCGTTATTATCTAGAAACAAGACAGTTGATAGGAATGTTCGTATCATATCGTATGCAAGGATTCCAAAAGATTGGAAAGAGAGATACGGAGGTACAAAAGTATATTTTTTTATTAAATCTTACGGAGTTTCATTTGTAAATATTAATAATTTTTGAGGAAGTTAATCGAAAGTAATCCAATTTTGTATAGGAGTGAAGCAATTTGGTATTTTGGGTATTTGCTAAGGTGATTTATTTCTAAACAGTTTTGGTTCAGACGATTAATTAAGGACTAAGAATAAAATTAGGCTTTTATTATAACTTACCCTTTTGCTATGTCTTAAATAAAACTTGTAAAATAATTAGTTACTTCTCTTGTATTAACAATAAATTTAAACAGCAGTGGCCTTTTATTGGATTACTGAACAATTCAACCTCCACACATCTTATGTTTATGACGGTCTCCGGCATTTATGTGGACGTCATATCTTGTAGGATCGTCAGGAATGTTGGGTGTCGCGAAAAAAAGAAAAGTGATTAATAGTAACCTCCATTCCAAATAATAATACGACGGAATGTAAACAAAAATAAACGGTACCAGAAACTGGCACTTACTTTCTCACAAACATTTTATTTAAATTATTAACACGTTCACTGCTAAGGACGCACATGTGAACTTGCCACTGAACACTATGAGAAGCGGCCGACGCACAGTGCATTGCACGCCAAACCCCGTTTGGGAGTATTTTCAATGCACAATTCATTGCGTGCTTCCCACGCCAACTCCCGTATTGGGAGAATTTTTAATACTCAATGCATTGCGTGCTTCGCACGTCAACCCCCGTATTTTGAGTATTTTCAATAGACAATGCATTACGTGCTTGGCACGCCAAACCCCGTATTAAGAGAATTTTCAATACACAATGCATTACGTGCTTCGCACGCCAACCCCCGTATGTAACAGCAACTGTGACTTCATAATTGCATTAAAGTAGGAGAGGAGATAGTACGTTTAAGTAGAGATGGATTTTTTAACGGCGACCTGCGCGGAAAATCTTGCTCATGTAGGAGAGGTAGGTGAAGGTTCCCCACCACCGCGCACCTCGTATTTGCTGCTGAGATCTGAAAAGAGGAGATGGCTGGGGATGGGGTTGCGTCGGCGCACTAGGTGCGCGATGGTGGGGAACCTTCACCTACCTCTCTTACATGAGCAAGATTTTCCGCGCAGGTCGCCGTCTAATAAATCCATCTATAGGAGATTAAGTAATAAATAGTATTATTACTAGCTAAAGAGAAAACTATTCAATGCACAAAACTGTTAGGCCTATATAGATGCAAAAAAAAGATTTTAGCAAAATTTTGAAAAAAACCAATTTTGGATTAAAAAATCAAAAAAATCAGTTATTATTATTATTATTATTAGCTAAACGAGATTTTTTTTAAAGATGCTGTTTTTTGCATAAGGTAGGGGTACAATTAAGAGTTACAAATAAGCCAAATTTTATCAAAATCGTTAGAGCAGTTTTTTTTATGAAAAATAATAACTGATTTTTGTGGATTTTTGGCCAAAAAGGGGGTGTTTTTCAAAAATGATCAAAACTTTTTTTCTTGCATCTATACAGGTTTAATTGACATGTTTGGTGTAAATTTGTTCGAAATCGATCGAATAGTTTTCCCTCTAGCTTTGTATACATACAGACATACAGACAGACATAGAGACAGACATTTTGTAAAAACCACTTATTTGGACTCAGAGAATCCCAAAACGGATATTTCCTCAAAAATCTCAACATCGATTATTTTGCGATCACTGTATTTTCTCTATACTATAGTATAGTGAGAAAGTAATAGTTGCGATAGTGCATTTTAAAGTGTATTTATTTTCTATGAAAATAATTGAATAAAAAAGATTTTGATTCAGTTGTAAATATATAAACTTAAGATTTAATGTTTAAGATTAAACGTTAAGTAAATAGTTGTTTTGAGTAAAAATGCAACAGAAGAGTCAGCGTCGTTCCATGGCGTTATATACCAAGACGAGTTACAGGGATAATTCTCAAAAAACAAACACTGAACTCAAACTGAGATAAAAGGGCTTCATCTCCAAATTCTACTGGCCAATCACAATGACTCCAATGACTGCAAAAACCTCAAATTTTGTATGCTACTGCAATTTTGTTGTATTTATGTTTTCAGCTGTAGAAGCAAAATGTTATATAATTGTAGAAGGTATCGTAAAATGAACCTTGGCAATAATATGTTTTACACCAGTAGTACAACTGTAAATTCCAAAGTCGTAATAGATATTTTATTATTTAACGCATATTAAGCATGTATAATTCAAGGGGTTTCAGAGAATAAATCAGGTTTTAATTTCTTAAAGTTTCCTTCATCGAACCGAGTAATCATTGTTTTAGTGCAAACCCCAATTTAAAATTAAACTCCCGTAATCGTTGAACTAATTAATCTGGTCACTTCTATCATATTTATCTCATATTTTCACAACTAGAGCTATGACAATTCTTATCGAAATGGATAAAATTTACTTAAATATACTTATTAAAATAACATTAATTATATTATTAAATTTGTATATTATATTATCTCGACGTTGTCCAATTTTTTTTAAGACACTAAAGATGTCGAAATATAAAAATTTACAATTATGATTGCTTTATTTCTTAAATTGAAGTTACCTAAAACAACTGAGAAATAATAATATAGATTATGATTTAGAAGTATGTACCCATGAAAAAAAGGATGTCGATGTGAGGTGCGTACAAATTAATTGGAACCATATACCAATTACTAAAAGAATATTTTAATGAGGCATGTTTTGTATGCGGTGAGTCAAACAAAGCTGCCTGAACTTAAAAATGAAGGCATATTATTGAATGCATTGAATTGTTATTTGATTAAATATCACAAGCACCTTAACTCATACAAAACAAGGTTTATTCACGCCACCCTCGCCTGGATGTCTGCCAGAAAACATACACTTTAATATTCATCTCCATTTAACCAACACAACGAAGACAAATATTCCTTTCGTGACTTGATAACAGTATGACGTGAGCAATAATGTTTAAACTAAAACTCCTTTTACATGAAAGTCTTTACGAATCAGTTTACAATTTAAATAATTCCAAAAAATAAGACGGTTAAATATAAAGAATGCAAGCTAGACAATAAACATGATATATTGTAAAAGTAAATTTCAGCCAGCTGCGAAAAAATAGTGCACTTATTTTCATTTCCCTTTGTCCGTATGTGTTTTCACAAAAACATTAACAAATGTAACTTTAAAATATTTACTTCAAACGTTGCATACCAGTTGTATACCAACTTCATCAACTGACAAAAAAGCAAACAGAGCTTTTACTTGGCAAATATCTTGTACGAAAATAACAGGAATTATAACAACCAATCAAAAATATTATAATAAATAAAGAGATTTTCTATCACTAATGTTAAGGCTGTCTTTCGGAATGGTATTGACCTGGAAGGTTTTGACAACAGTATCAAGATCTTTAAGTCTTTGTGAATCGATGCTTGAGGAGGACCTTGAAGATCTAGTGACCAAAACGGATTACAAACGATTTTTTTTTTTAAAGCTAAATACCAACTGTCTACACATTTTAAAACCATGAAAGAAACATTGAATTGTTTAGTGTACACCCGTAGATAAAATGATACAGAAGATTTGAATGGGATTCATAGAGAGTAAGATGAAGAAGAAGACCCAAGGAAACGAGACGAGGATCTGTAGGTCAAGGTGTCAAAACTTGGATGGACATAAAAAAATGCTAACGACATACAGGATCTTAACTAAGTTTTTATTAAGATATGTCGTACGCTTGTTTTTTTATTGTTTCCTATTTTAAAAAGATAAAATTAATATTTTCTACTAATAATAATAATAATAATAATTATTATTATTATAATAAATGTGAAAGTAGTAAACCAGTTATGATTGGACGATTTAAAATTGTCGTAAAAATGTAAGTCGATTGGCAACGTAATGTTTGTACATAAATCCAAAACAAAGAAGCGTTAATATATAAATCTAACAATAAATTTCCAGTTTTACAATTTTAAATTGTTTAATAAACGATATAGGTATGTGTATATACAATGTATTGTGCATATGGAAATAAACTGAAACCTAGTAATTTTCTCAAAGTCACAAAGCATATATCAAAGCATAAATTAGTATTTCAAAAAAGTCAAAAACTAAAATGATTTTTATGCATTTCTTAAACGTTTACCACGAGAATTCTGTACAACATATATATGTAAAGTAGTCCACATTATTGTGGGCCTATGAGTAAAACACGTTTTCCTCCTATTTGGACGTCAACCCATTTTAATTAAAGGCAACGTTGGAACAGTAAGTATCTTGTGCTGTCACAAACTGCATTCTTGGCATTCCAAAAGAAAGTTTAGGGATCTCTCGTAAGAATCAAAGTAAATCAACAAACATTAAATGGATAGTTATTAAAACTTTCTACAAATTTGTAGCTAGAGTCTGTATCACAATCTTCTAAAACGTAATGTGAACGTAAACTGTTTAAACAGTACACTTAAATTTTTGTAAAGTAATAAATAATAATACATTAGTGAGGTTTCTAGTACATATTACATATTCTAGTGAGGTAACAATTTTAAACATTGCAATTGATGTTATTACAATAATTAAGATTATTAAACTAACAATTTAACGAATAAGAATTGTATTGTATTGTACTGTATTGTACCAACAAATGAGAATACATTTGTAAGTACATAAGAGCGGTCTATGTTATTATTTTTCAATATGTAATTAAACA
>JAGFPH010024539.1:0-11316 GCA_018207615.1 Philaenus spumarius
CCTGTACATTATATAAAACAGATATCGAAAAAGATACTAATTATTTACTTTAAGTCCGTCTTGTGACTCCTTGACGTTAAGTTTAAGACGACATGTTTCGGAGCCGTAACTACATAATGTGGTCATTCCTCTGGTGAGTTCGTCGAACATTAAGAACATTAAAATTTTATACACACACACACATTTACACCTACACTAACACACAAGTCACAGTTTATCCCAGAAATAAATACACCTAATAAAGATGTAGTGCATCTCAACGTCCGGTCTGTATAGTGCAGGGCAGCAGATCGTTATCTCTATATGATTTGTACAAGTGCTTGATAGCCGTGCCGTACAAATAGTGGGAGTTGAACGTAAGTTTGTCATTTAATACGTCATCTGGGTTTTTTTTAATGCTTTATATATTTCAAACTCCTCTATTGCATTCATTATTCTTCCTTTTGTAAATGTGTATAAGGCTTCTACTGTCGAGTTGAACTCGCCCGGCTTATGATTCCATTCAATGAGGTGACGGGAATAATTAGACCTACTGATAACAGAGCTCTTGTTAGGGAGATGTTTTTTATATCGTTCCTTAAACGTTCTCCCTGTGTGACCAATAATATAATGTTTGTCACAATCCTGGCAATTAATTCTGTATACTCCGGACCTTTTCTCTATTTCGGTAATAGTTTTTGGTTTTAAGAAGCATATAAGTTATTATTAGTACGGAAAAGTATAGTTATATTATGTTTCTTGAAAACGTTTTGTAAGACATTGGGTAAATATTTAGTATATTCTGAAGAAATATAGCTGTTTTTGATGGTGGTGTCATTCTCAGATCGTTTCGTGTTATTTTTCTTGATATGGCTATTAATTAACTTGCCTATAGTTATACTATTGTACCCGTTTGCCACAGCTATATGCTTAGTGATATTAATTTCGCTTTGGTAATCATCCTTGTTCATATTAACCGTGATAAATCTGTGGACAAAACTATTTAATGCTGCCATCTTTTGTAAATATGGGTGGTGTGAATCATCGTGTATGGTAACGTCTGTGGTAGTAGGTTTGCGATATATTTTGTATTGTAAACTGTTTGTGTTTTTTGTTAAGGTTAAATCATGAAAGTCGAGTTGATTTTGGCTTTCCATTTCTAGTGTAAATTGGATTTTCGGGTTAATATCATTCATGTATTTTTCAGAAGTCCGGTTATTTGTCTGTTAGTTCCATTAAAAACTACAAATTTGTCATCTACTTAACGACTATAATAAATTATATTGTGTCTGTATTTATTTTGATCAGACAATAAATATTTATTTTCATAATAGTTTAAATGTATGTCAGCTAATAGCCCTGATATTGGTGAGCCCATGGCTAAGCCTTCTTCTTGTGTTCAGAAGGCGTTATTGGAAGTAAAATAGTTGTATTCGAATAACGTTTGTAATAGGATTGTTAATTCATTTATTTGCTGTTCATTTAATTTGTTGGTGTTGGTGACGTATTGGAATATTGGTGTACATATTGACTACATCGAATGATAGGATTTTGTAATTTGGAAGGATCTTGATATTTTTCGCTTTGTTTATGAAATTTGTTGTGTTCATTATGCTATTGTTGTTTTCGAAGGTGGTGTAGTTTTTTTACAATTCTCTCCAGCCTCTTCGCTGTTTTATAGCATGGCGCATGTGTAATTTATTAACGGTCTTATTTGTACGTGTTCTTTGTGTAATTTCGGCTATCAGGTGACTTAAGGGGCCTGAGGTTTAATCGGTTTAATTTATCTACGTGTGGCTTCACTTAATAAAGATGTGCATTGATCTTGTTTTTCTCAAAGAAATCTATTGTTTTTTGTCTATAATCATTCTGTTTTATAACTACTAAGGCGTTACCTTTGTTATAATGGCGTCGTTGTAGGCTAGTTTACGTTTAATTGCATTTAAGGTTTTGATCTCGTTATGATAACTGCAATCATGATATGCAATATAGTAGTTTTGAATATATCAAGCATTTGAAAAAACCATATGACGTATTAAATGACAAACTTACGTTCAACTCTCAGTATTTGTACGACACGGCTATCAAACACTTGTATAAAACATACAGAGATAACGATCAGTAGGCTGCACTGCACTATAGAGACCGGACGTTGAGATGCGCTACATTTTATCATGTGTATCTTATCTTACATCCGTGTATTTATTTTTGTGGGGAACTGTGACTTGTGTGTTGGTGTCCGTGTAAATGTGTGTGTGTATAAAATTTTAATGTTTTTAATGTTTGACGAACTCACCAGAGGAATGACAAGATGATGGAGTTACGGCTAAGAAACATGTCGTCTTAAACTTAACGACAAGGAGTCACAATACGGACTTAAGGTAAATAATTAGTATTAATTATGAGTGACTCGGTATCAATAATCATGCAATGCAAATCAAAATAGACATTCAATATATCCCTACCATTTGTTCACAAAATCACAAATTTTTTACATTTCATAAATTTTTTCCCCAAAATTATAAATATTTTTGGAATAAAAGTAGCCTAAAATATTCTCTGAAAAGTTAATGAAAGTTTTGGCAAAATCGTTTCAGCCATTCCGGATATTAGCCCGCCCAAACAAACAGACAAGACATTTATACATTTTGGTTTATATTTTGGTAATGTGTTAGTTATCGTATGACCTTAGAAAACAACTTGTATTTTGAAATTTCAGACAGACACCCCAATATGCATTATTAAAAATTAGCAGCAAACAGTTTCCTCAACTTGGTCGATGCTGTGGAGGAATATAAACCCAACTGTTATACGTCTAACACTGTTATTTTTTAACGGGATATGGTGAGTGACAATTTAAACAATTTTTTAAAAACAACTCCTTTACAAAAAATTATCTTTTAGAGAATTGGAAGTGAAAAAAATTTTTGCCCAAATTCTGTTGGTGTTTCAGTTAAAACCGTTGTACGAGTGTCATGCCTGACACCCAATGAGCGTTCTATTTAATTGTTAATCGAAAACATTGTCTTATATAGACCTCATTTTAGAATACATATTTATAAAAAAAAAAATATTATTTTAAATACACAATTTACACCAACATATAAAATTTAAACCTTTTACCTGTAATATAAGTTAGGTTAAATTGTAAAGTAGGCAAATCGTTATTAACAAACAGTCATTAAATATAAGTGATGACTCAACACAGGTTCACAAAACATTCAAATACTCACTTTATATATAAGGAAGCCCAAGTACGGAGTTCTTTTCAAATTTCTATAAAAATCGCCGCCAACAATTCTTTTCGTCCGTTTATTATCTTGAGCTGACGTCAAGTGTAGAATACACGCAACCAAAAACAACCAGAAAGAATACATGTCTGATAGTAACGTCTATTTCTGCTTGATAGAAACACGTCGCGTTATGTTGTTTAAGTACTTAAACAATCCGAGTAAAGTGAACAATAAAAGTACATAAATTACCGTTAATTAACATATACATGATTGAAGTAACAGTTGATTGCAAATAGAACATTGAGAGTTCTAATGGTGCGTTTACTCCTGGTTTATAGCGAGGAACAATAAATACAAATTAGTAGTGCGAGTTAAATTCGTTTCTTGCCTTCAACCGTCCCACATGTTTGTACGCTATAAAATTTTATTAATTACATTTAATATTCCGACTACAACAATAAACTATACATTGTGTGGAGTATTTCAAAGTGAAATATACATGAATGAAATATACATTGTGGAGTACATTTCAAAGTGCTTGACCTAAAAATTTACTTCCAAATCGATTTCGTAAATTTTATTTTTACTCCTTCATCTTAGAAAATAAAAAAAAAAAAATTTACGAAATTGATTTGGGAACACATTGTTTAGGTCAAGCACTTTGAAATAAACATTTTTTGTCTCTGGAAATTTTTTCTAAAAATTCTTCCTTTTCGAGATATTAGCAACTTTATGTCAATTTATTTCAACACGTTTAGGGCCGCCATTTTGGTTAGAATGGACCTTTCAAAGTCCTGTTTGCGGCAATGTGTTCTACTAACTAAGATCTTTAATTTGATACCAAACTCGACCTATGCTGCTATTTTAGAATTTTGTCTGACTCCTCGTGGGCCGTCCCCCTTAATGGATAAAAAAGTGACAATACCTTAAAAGAGTAGACATTTATGGTTATTATTGATATACCAAGTCTAATTACTTTATCTATAATGGTAAAAAATATATTACACCGTTCCGGGACTTTTCAATCACACTGTATATAAAGCTGAAATACCACTGACTGACTCATCACAGTATCTCGAAAACCATACCTCTTAGGAATGTGAAATTTCGTACACATTGCTCGTAGGCTCTAGAGGCGCACTAAGAAAGGATTTTAACATATTTCGCGTTTAAGGGTTAAAGCAACCACTAAAACCAAAAATATTGTTTGTTTTATATCTCAAAATCCATAAATAAGGCCTAGATATGTAGAATTTGGTACACATATTGCTCATAGGTATTAGATTTGAAATTGGAAAGAATTTTTAAATATTTTGGGTTTAAGGGTTGAAACAACACCTAAAACCATAAATATGGCTTGCTTTATATCTCAAAAACCATACGGCCTAGGAATGTGGAATTAGGTACACATATTGCTCACAGGTCATAGATTTGCACTAAGAAAGAATGTTTAAGTATTTTGCGTTTTAAGGTTGAAAAAACCCTTAAAACCATAAATATTAAATGGTATTCTTTCCTTAAAGCTATAGGTCTGAAATTTGGCATTTATTAATTTTAATTAAGTATTAAATGCGTAAAGCTGATCAAATCTATTTTGATTGCTATACTTTCCTTAAAGCCAAAAAGCTGAAATTTGGTACATTTCATTCTTTCAAGATACAAATAAAAAGTAAACCAGTTTTAGATTTCGATCGTCCTGCTAGGGGTGAAAATGTGATAACAACCCCTACGAAAAATAAATATACATGTTTATACCTACCTTAAAACTAGAGATCTGATAATTCGTAAGTTTATTTATTACAGGATAGATATAAAAAATAAACCAGTTTTAGATTTTGTACGTTCTGCTAAGAGGTGAAAATGTAGTACCTACCCCTAAAACGATAAATAATAATCGAATACCACTTAGGAACGTGAAATTTGGTACACATATTGCTCACAGGAACTAGAGGCACACTAAGAAATTATTTTAAAATGTATGGCTTTAAAGGGTTGAAACAACCCCTAAAACTATACATATTATTTATTTACTTTCCTTAAAACTAGAAAGCTAAAATGTTGTACATTTATTTCTTAAAATCATATATAAAAAGTGAACCAGTTTTACTTTTTAACACGTTCTGCTAAGGGGTGAAAATGAAGCAACAACCCCTAAACCAATTAATATTAATTTGTATACTTTCCTGAAATCTAGAGAGCTGAAATTTTGTACGTCATTTTCTTACAAGATGCATATAAAATAAACCAGTTTTACACTTTGTAACATTCTGCTAAGGTATTGAAAAGTATTAAAAATCCTTAAAACTATAAATATTAATTGAATAACGTTGAGAAACGTGAAATTCGGTATACGTATACTCATAGGCACTAGAGACGCGCTAAGAAATAATTTTAAAATATTTGGCCTTTAAGGGTTAAAACAACCCCTGAAAAAAATAATGTTGTTTGTTATACTTTCCTTAAAGCTAGAAAGCTGAAATTTTGTACATTTATTCCTTAAAAAACACATAAAAAGTAAACCAGTCTTACATTGTATTACGTGCTGCTAAGGGGTGAAAATGTGATAACAACCCCTAAAAACTATAAATATTAGTTGGTATTCTTTCCTTAAAGAAAGATATCTGAAATTTGGCATTTATTAATTTTAGTGAAATATTTAAATGCGTAAAGCTGATAAAACCTATCCCGATCTATGCATATTAAAGTCGTATCTGTTCGATCTGCAATTCCAGCTAAGACGGTGATTTACCAGTCTGTAGATATAGCGGTTGAAAAAGAAGACGCTCTTCACTCTGAATTCTTTATTTTTAATTGATTTAAATTATTCAACAAACATACCTTGACGGAGACAATTGACGGGCAGCCAATGAACAAAACATACCAAACTAATTGAAAATGCATGTAATAATTACTATTCACTTTCGTGAAATAAAAGATGAAAGAAAATGAAGGAGAAATATTACATTTATGTAACATAGTGATGCAAAACAATTCTCCGTAGCGAAGCACGGGTATTTAGCTAGTGTATGTATATATACATTTACCAAAAAAAAAAAAAAAAACAGGAAACGACATTTTATATCATTTAAACATTTAATAATAGTTCAGGATAATGATTATACTACCATGTGTTTATATAGGGCCATAAAATAAGCTAACAAATTTTAATTGTCTAGTGCTTACGGTTTCATGTACCTAAAATTAAATAATTAAACATTTTAATTATTCCTATGGAGCCGGACTTTACTAAAACAGTTATCTTCTAAAAAAATCCTTGTTTTCCGAAAGTTTACTTTTTTAAAACCTAATGTACCTTTTCTCAAAAAGTATTCAAGCTAGGACTCTGTAATTTTTTCCTGCTGTCTAGTAATTTTTTTTTATGATAATTGTTCAAGGATCTAGTACATCAAAAAATATAATAATTGTTAAAAACATGAAGTTTTCGGATTTTTTGAGAAATATACTTTTTTTACTGTTAGAACAGTTTTTTTGTGGTAAAAAAACTAAATGGGCACATGAGGGTTTTTACTGTATACCACACAAATTACAACTCTCTAGGTTTAGTGGTTTCTGAGAACTGGAGCATCAAAGTTGCTTAAATTAACATTGGCGAGATAGGAGGTACGCAACCCCCTTAAAGCATTTGGAGTATTACCTTGACGTGATATTTATATCAATATTTGTTTAACCTCAACTACAGAATACATTTTACTTAATGCAACACAATATTAAGAGTCACTTAAAGCGAGCAAATTAAATAAGTTTTTAAGTAAATTTAATTGTTGGTAAACAAACTATTTACAAATTATAACTCTTGTTTTATAAATAACATGTTCATTCTAAAAAATTTAAAAGTATTTAATTTTCTAAAAAACAAACTCAAAATAAAATTGTCCTTTAACATTTAATACAGATTAGCTTTACGAAAGGATTAGACATTACAGTTAATTTGAAGCGATGTTCAAGTAAGTATCAGTGTAGTACTAAATAAAATTTTGTTTAGTTCATGAAAAAAATACACCAAATACTGGCCACATTATTCTTGTATGGAAAAACATTTAATTCTTTATACAACTGGGTTTTATGTAAAACATGAAATGAATATAATTTGTTTACTATGTCTATAAATTTATTTAACCAACCTGTTATATTGTTTTGTTTATTACAGTTGTATCTCATTAACCCAACAAAAATAGTATTTTTTTGGAAATTGTAAAACCAAAATTATTTACATAGTTAACTACCTTTAGAAATGGCACTACTGAAGTTTCCACTGATAATATGGTTACAGAAAGAAATGTGCTATTAATAAATATAAAATATGCTTTTTTAAATGTTTTTAAAAATATTTCTACTTTTAAAGAACATCCAGTATTGCTTTGAATTTTTGTTTAACTGCTCAAACAGTATTTTATTATTATTATATAGAGGGTTTATGTGATCCACCACCGGGACCCACTGCACCTAAACCATGAGGTCCTCTGTGCCCCATGTCCAGGCAGTAGTTCACATCAAACCCGCCCTTTTTGCAAACCGAAGAAGTCCGTGGGGTCCTTCCTCTCGTTTATAACTGGTGTCAGGGTATCCTTGTCCCAGATATTTCTGCCTCATTGATGCTAGGGCATCACATTCGCATAGAACGTGGAATGAAGTTTCCTCCTTCTCTCCACACCTTCGACATAATGGGTTGTTCTCCAGCCCCATTAGGTGGAGGTGCCTCCTCAGAGAGTTGTGTCCCGTCAGTAGACCGACCAACAACCTCACTTCTGGCCTGCCAAGACCCAGCAGTGTTCTGCTTAGGCGTCCATCCAGGCCTTCAATGAAGTCGTGTGCCTGTCTCTGACCTCTTACCGTCTCTCTCCATCTACGCAAGTGTCCTGATTGAACATTTTTTCTTACACTTTCTTTCCCATAGCCTCTTGATATTCCTATCATTGGTTCTGGGCCCATCGGAGGAGTTCCTGCTCCTCTCTTAGCCAGTTTATCTGCTATTTCATTCCCTTCCACTCCTTCATGTCCAGGGACCCAAACAAGTCTTACCTGCCTACTGCTTGACAACTTATCCAGCAGTAATTGGCATTCCCAGACCAGTTTTGATGTTGTTTTTGTAGCAATAATAGCCTTTATAGTCGCCTGACTATCAGAACATATCGCAACATCTCTGCTCATGCTTCCTGATTCCAGTATTCGTTTTACGCATACAAGTATTGCGTATACCTCCGTTTGAAAGACCATAGAGTATAGTCCCAGCGACATAGAGTATCTTCCCTGGTTGTACGGTCCTTTGTGCATGTACATTCCGGCTCCCGTACCTTTGTCTGTTTTAGACCCGTCCGTGAACCAGATTTGTCCATTTCCAAGATCTACTTGTTTCCGTAGCCACTCTTCCCGAGCCAGAAAAATAGCCTCCAATCTGCTATTGAAATTATACTTAGGAGTCATGTAATCCGTACCGGCTTGCAGCATCGGATCCCACTCCAGCATCTTGTTCAGACACTCACCGTGTCCATTTCTTGCAAGAGATGTTGACCAACACCCTCCTGTGTTCAATCTTATTTCGGCCTTACTAGCCTCCCCCTGTACCATGAGGTCCAGAGGTGGGAGGTCCAACAGGATTTCCATGGCCGCTGTGGGGGTCGTTCTCATGGCCCCCATGATTCCAAGGCAGGCCATCCGCTGTACTTTATTAAGTTCTCTTTTTGCCCATTCCTTCCTGGTAGCAGGCCACCAGACTAAAGAGGCAAAAGTTAGAGACGGTCTTATTATAGTAACATAGAGCCAGTTCATCATCTGGGGCCGAAGCCCCCATGAGCTTCCAATCGCTCTTCTGCATGCCCAGAAAGCGTTACACGCTTTTGCTGCCTTTCTTCTTATGTGTTCACTCCAGATCAGCTTTGTGTCTAGGGTGACGCCTAAGTATTTAGTTGTTTCGGAGCATGTAAGTCTTTGTCCCAGTAGACTGGGCATGTACATACCATCCGTCCGACGTTTCCTAGTAAAGAGAATTAGATCTGTTTTCCCTGGGTTTACAGCCACACCCATTTTCTCACACCAGCGTTCCAACCATTTGCGTGAGCTTTGGACGATGTCAGATACAGTCCCTGGGAATTTGCCTATTCCCAGAATGCATATGTCGTCCGCATAACCTTGGGTATAAACTCCTCTCTCATTTATTCCCACAAGCAGATCATCCACTACCATAGACCATAAGAGAGGTGAAAGAACTCCCCCTTACGGGCATCCACGCGCAACCTCAATTCTAATTTCACTACTGGTTAATTGTGAGATCGCCATTCTATTTTCGAGATAAACTTTTATCCAGCGGGTGATAGTGTGTTCTACCCCCCGCTTGATTAATGCGTCTGTCATGGATTTGAAGGAGGTATTGTTAAACGCCCCTTCGATGTCCACAAAAACTCCCATCGCAAGTTCTTTCTGCTCCAGCATCTTTTCCACCCTGGCTATCAGTTGGTGGAGTGCTGTTTCGACAGATTTGCCTGCAATGTATGCATGTTGATTTTTATGAAAAGGATTTGCAGCCACTGCTCCATCCCGTATGTATCTATCTATCAGTCTTTCCAACGTTTTAAGTAGGAATGATGTTAAACTAATAGGTCGAAAGTCTTTTGGATTGCTATAAGTTCCTTTCCCTGGTTTAGGGATGTAAACTACTTTCGCTAATCTCCATGACCTAGGTATGTGTCCTAGAGCAAGAGATGCCCTGAATACTTTTATTAGCCATGGCACCAGCTTATCTCCGCCCCTCTGGAGAAGAGCTGAGAATATTCCATCTGGTCCTGCACTTTTAAAGGGGTCAAAGGACTTTATTGAACATTTGACCCTGTTGCCAGTTATTATCTTCTTTGCCATTTCCCAGTCAGCTTTCCCTATCACATCCGGGATGTTTTCTTCCCGCAATTTCACAGTTTCAGCGGATCCTGGGAAGTGTGTTATTGATAGATACCTCAGGGTATCTTCTTCCGTTTCCATCATTTCCCCTGATGGAAGCTTGAGGGGACCGAGTCTTCCTACCGGGTCTCTGACGAGTACTTTTTGAAGTCTTGAGAGTTCGGAGATGGTCTCAATGCCATTGCAAAAGGTCCTCCAAGAGGATCTAGATGCCCTCCGAACTTCTCGTCTATAGTTACGTTGCCTTTGCCTAAACTCCTCCCAGTATCCAGGGTTATCAGACCGCTTGGCCTTGTTAAAGCTTTGGCGAGTCTGCCTACGATGGGATTCCAGGGTCTGGTTCCACCGCAGTCCCTGAACCTGGGGTTGAGCTTTGAGCATGCAGCAATTCCTCTCATAAGAGTTTGTTAAAGCTTCCTGTAGATGGCCTACAGTTAGCTCAAGATCTACATGATTGCGAATGGTCTGGATAGGACCATCATTTAACTTTGTCTCCAGGCTTTCTTTAAAGGAATCCCAATCCGTCTTTCTTGGGTTCCTTATAAGCCTGCTCTCTGTCTCAGCCCCGCACAGTTTAAACTGAATGCGCCTGTGATCAGTGAGTGTTGGTTCCGTAGAAACTTGCTACCCATTCACTCTTCCAAAAAGTGTGGAGGAGCAAAGCTTTATTTCAATGACCTCCTTCCTTAGTCTATTTTGGAAGGGTTGGTCATTCCCAGTATTTAGAACCATAAGATTGGTCCCACTTAAGTAATTGAGGAGGGCCTCCCCTCTAGCGTTGGTGTTGGTACTTCCCCATATCACATGATGTGAATTAGAGTCGCACCCCACCACCACCGGAATGCCCTTCTTGTTGCTCAAACAGTATATGGAATAAACAAGACGATTGTCAGAAAATTTGTACATGTTTTTACAATATACAGAAAAATTAAACTAATATTAGATTGACTTCTGCTCTAAAGAACTATGTTTGCTACCATTAACAGATTTTTAACTTTAATATTAAGAGTCAGTGAAAGGGCAGTTACAAAAATTTAGTAAATTTTAAAAGAAGAAGCAATTTTTTAATTTAGACATTGATTACAGATTCCAAATCAAGTTTATTACACAAACATAAATGAAAAACTTTACAAAATTTATTATACTTAAACATGTTATAGCCATAGTTTAGTTTAAAGAAGTCAAAACGTTATTT
>JAGFPH010024542.1:0-11314 GCA_018207615.1 Philaenus spumarius
AATATGCGGGTTGGCGTGTGAAGCATGTAATGTATTGTGTATTGAAAGTACTCCCAATACGGGGGTTGGCGTGCGAGGCACGCAATGCATTGTGTGTAAAATACTCCCAATATGATGGGTGGCGTGCGAAGCACGCAATGTATTGTGTATTGAAAACACTCCCAATATGCGGGTTGGCGTGCGAAGCACGAAATGTATTGTGTATTGAAAATACTCCTAATACGGGGGTTGACGTGCGAAACACGTAATGCATTGTGTATAAAATACTCCCAATATGATGGTTGGCGTGCGAAGCACGCAATGTATTGTGTATTGAAAACACTTCCAATATGCGGGTTGGCGTGTGAAGCACGCAATGTATTGTATGTTGAAAGCACTCCCAACACGAGGGTTGTCGTGCGAAGCACGCAATGCAGTGTGTATTGAAAATACTCCCAATACGGGGGTTGGCGTGCAATGCACTGTGAGTCGGATGCTTCTCACAGTGTTCAGTGTCAAGCTCACATGTGCGTCCTTAGCAGTGAACGTGTTAACGCGATGATAGTACTCAAACGTTAATGTTATAAAACGTGTATACGCGACCGTAGTATGTGCGGGGTAGTTTACTCCAGTCGCGTAAACCCGAAGCCAGTCTTGAAAAGGTTAAAATAGACCCTTTTTTCGGAAAAAATTCAATTTTCCGAATGGGGTCCGGTCCCAATTGATTCGGATAACTATTATAGTTCTACTGTATTTTGGTTCAGTATTATTTAGGCCTAATCTAAAATGATGTTAAGTTTTTGGTCCAAATCAGCTGTTTTATTTATAATAAGTAACGACAGATGTTTGAATATAATTATAATACAGGAATCTATTAAAGTAATGGAATCACGTAACAAAACAGTATTTCGCACACGGGCACAAACGACAAACGAATTAGTTTGACTTCCTCTCTACGCGGACTACCCATATGTAAGGGAGACAAATTAAACAAACTTAGTATTACTGTTTCCAAATAAATAAAGCTTAGAACCGTCTTAGAGGCCTAAGGAAATGTAATAAACAAACAACATGGGGAAAGCTTCGGTGCTCTACAGTTCGGGAGATTCTTGTTTACTTGAGTTTGCACAAACAACATGGAAAGTCCTAAATAAACAATCAAACTACCCTTGTGTTTGCCCACCCCTCGCTCGAGTTTCTTGAAACTGACTTTGAATCCGGCAAATAAACACAATCTAATGCGATTTGCCTATTAAATGAATTAACTACAAATAAATATCAGTATGTCCGTATTCCAGTATTAATAAATTAAAATCGTTTTCACGAAGTAATACTGATTACAAAATTTAAACACAAATTCACGTAGCTCTTTCCAAAACTGTGTTTATTAGCGAAAATATTTAGCTGGAAAAATCTGCTGTTTCCCACATTTTGTTATGACTATTATTTTGCTATCAGTTGTATAACAACCAGTACAGGGTGTTCTGATAATACGTTACATTGGTTTTGGTTACATTGGTCAAAATAAAGACGCAAATTCTTATAAACATTGTAGGGAAACGCTATTTTTTACCGCGAATCCCGTTTCTTTACTCCTCTAGAAGGCTTCTCTCCTCTCACAGAAGGCTTCGAAGCAAATGCAATTATATTATTGTCTACTGTGATATTTTCACCTAAATGACGATCGATCAAGGCAGAGTCACTTTTATCGGTGTAGAGTCATGAGAAAAGTGGGGATCTAATCGTAACGCATGTAGAGCCAGAGTTTTTGCGTGAATGATAGGAATCGCTTTATATATAAAAGAGATATAATTTATATTATTGAAGTGTTGCAAACTTCTATAGGCGCTACCACGTCCGAAAAATGTGTATACATGTTAGTACAGCAGAGTATATAGTTTTCTTGTCGCTGGGGGGTGAATCGGATTTTACCGTCACGCGTTTCACCATGCATTTTGTGTAACGCTCCTAATGTGAAACGCTCCTAAAGTGAAACGCTCTTAAATGAAACGCCCTAAAGAGAAACTCTCTATTATATCTTTTTGAAAAAAGTTTTCGTCTTGCCGAGATTCGAACCAGCAGTCCATTCCCATGGACTATCGCCTTAGCCTGGTAAGCCACAATCGCATTGTTAATTTAGTATATATTTGAGTTGGGTATATAATTGTAACAGATTGACCTACGTCATAAGATTAATCTGCTAATGTTACCACAACGTATAGTTTAATTAGTAATACATCTGAAATGAACATTGTGCTTCCTCATTTCATAAGTTGTGTTGAAAATAAACATTGTGCTTCCTCATTTCGTAAGTTATGTTAGTTAAAAAGTTTACACTTCTTCTGTGTGGTTTTAAGCACACAATTACATTTTACATTTTTTTAATCTGTATTTGCCTCACTGGACTGGATATATTTAATAAATATCTTTATTTTTTGTTGAATACTGCTCGCAATCCGGGTTTTCTTCTCTATTTAACTAAACGATCACGCACTATGCGTATTTTGTGTAAAAACTCATAAAAAAACAACTAAAATTTTATATTTTGGTAATTGATCATAGTAACCAAAATGTTTAGTTTTTATCCAATAGCTCGAATGTATTTGAAGTTACAGAGATAAATAAAAACCCATTATGTTTGTCATTGAAAAATTAATTTTTTCGTTTCTTGAAATACTCGAATTTTTGTAAAGTTAGCGGTTTTCGACATATTTTACATTACAAATGTTTAATGGCCGCCACTTTGAAAAAGTTTTGAATTTTTGTACACGGTTAAAAGATCTCATACCAAATATGTATACAAAATTTGCGTTCAATATATTTCCTACATCCAAAGACTTTAAGTATTTTGTAAAAAAAAAATGGTGGATAACTGGAAAACGAAGCATTTCCGAAAATGTTTTTATATGAACTTTGTTTCACTAGTAGAACCCTTCCTGAAAGATTATCCGTTTCTTCCTGAATCACGCTGTGTATACATACAATAAAATCGTAAACATACATTTTATCTGTGCGTTTGTGCACACTACTTATCTCCACAATGGCAGAACCAATTTCGGATGTGGTTTTCAGTGAAGTATAGTGATAAGCTTCGGCTAACATTCATTTAATTCTGTTTCAAAATACAGGGTGACAATTAAGTCTTGAGACGGTTTAATATTTCGTATATAAGGAAAATTTTAAGGTAGATGTGATTGAGGTACCTACTTTATGTAAAAATACTATTTTATTAAGATTTCAAAAAATGTATGCGCCATCTTGGATCTGCATATTGAATGTAACTTTGGTTTTTAAATAGGAAGGTGGTCATGTGATTCATCATTTCGGTGTAGAGTTTCAAGAAAAAACCAACGGTGAAATTTGCACATCCATATCTTTAACCTTTAAAAATAACCTTTAGCCAAAAAACAACGAAATCTTGTTTTCCGATTTTGCCCCATTTTGCTGTAATATTTTTGTTTTAATATTAATTATTATTATTTTTTGATTCATAATTAAATAAGCTTTCAAATGATATGCCACACAACGATATTTGGTTGAACTACTCGAAATCAATTATGAAAAAATCAAAATAGCTGTAACTCAAAATTTTTAAATACTCCCAAATATCGTTGTGTATCGTTTGAAAGCTTATTTCATTCTAAATCCAAAAAGTATAATAATTAGTATTAAAAATGAAATAGTACAGCAAAATGGGGCAAAATCGGAAAATACGATTTCGTTGTTTTTTGTCCGCCATTTTTAAACGCTTAAAGATATGGATGTGCAAATTTCACCGTTGGTTTTTTCTTGAAACTGTACATCGAAATGATGTATCACAGACGACCACCTTCCTATTTAAAAAAACAAAGTTACATTAAAAATGGTAGATCCAAGATGGCTGATAAATTTTTTGAAATCTTAATAAAATAGTATTTTTACATAGAGTAGGTACCTCAATCACATATACCTTAAAATTTTCCTTATATACGAAATATTAAACCGTCTCAAGACTTAATTGTCACCCTGTATATGTACAGTACATTTGAAACTGCGTCTCCCACGCATGTGTTGTAACTAACGGCGCTGCGTATGCAAAACCCAAACTAACAGTATGTATCAACATTGCATAAACCGCGCCTGGAAGTCATCGGGCCAAAAGTATAGCAGAACATCGTGGAAGGTACAATGAAGTTGAGTGGTCTTAGTTGATCAATGGACGTAACATTGTATTGCGTACTCACGATGATCGCCTTTTTATTTTAAAACACACCGGACTTTTATAATTTTCTACAACATCCTTATTGGCACAGTGAAGACAGGTACAATTTTGAACTCTAAAATCCAACTACTAGGACAACAAAGTATACATCATATTCGTGGACATGCAAAAATTCATTCTAAAAAACAAAACAAGTTAAATGTCTTGTCAGTCAGTTTGACAAGAGATTTTTATTTGTACTACTAGAAAGCCACCATGAAGAATCACGGAGATTAATTAAATACACATAAGAACTACATAATTAAAAAAAAAAAATACTATTTAAAAACAACAGACTTTATCTGGCCTACCTAACTATGCTGACGGGGATTTTTAACTCGGTAAATGTGTACAATTATAAATGTTATACAATTGTAGGCCTATTTGTTAAAATTTTATATTTATATACATTATTATATATCTAAATAATGATAACAATATTATCTTTTAATTTCTTTTTATTTCATAAGGATAGTTCAAATTATTTAGAAGTTATTAATATTTTAACAAAGAAATTAATAATAATGGAATATGTTTATGTTATACGAAGATGTACGAATGTTTCCGAAGTTAAACGAATGATTATCTCTTCTTTAAATTTATATACATAAATATTGTTAATACAAGTTTGTATTTATATTCATTTTATAACCTCAAAGCAAATCTTATAACTTATTATAGCCTACATTAGTTCTATAACTAATATTAATAAAATCAACTTCACAAGACCTAATGAATTGAAATTGTAAACATAACCCCAAAGTATATCTATGCTAGGTTTTGTTTAGGTTCAGATGATGGGTGAAATCAGGTGTTATATTATATTGTTACTCACGTACGTACGTACACTCGCTTTTATAATAGTTGATTTGTATTGTTTTCTTGGTTGGTGTTGGTTGTGTCTGATCTATAACTATAATATATAATATTATTATTAATCTTTTCTTCCTCCAGCGCTATTTTTGTAAATGTCATCATATTATTATGTTTAAAGTTGAACCTACATTGGTTCACCGGTTCTTTAGTTATAACCGTGAAATTATTATTTTTATTTATTTAAGACGTTTTTATTATATGTATGTTATTTAAGATCAATAAGAAGTTATACTTAACACTCAACAGAGTTCAGTATTACTAGGATGCATAGATAATATACACATGTTTGCGAGTACGAAATCGTGAGCACAGCTATACCATCTTAACTGGTAAATTTCAAGGATTTTTAAAACTGAAACTCAACTCCAGAAAATATTATTTTCTTTCAAATTACACAAACATAAATGGTTTTTATTCATATTCAAACAGGGAACCACAAGCTTTGTTGTACGCTAACCCATCAGCTACAAGGCCACCTGAATTTATGCAAAGCTAATCTCAATTTACATAAGACAGTCTCTACATTTAATATACTACAGTGAATCCACAAAAATAATAAAAAATACAAAAATAATAAAGTGATTTCAATGAGTGTGGGTGGCCCGTTGTTGTTCTCTGGTGTTTACTGGGAGACAGGATTACATCAGTTTGGAAGAGGTACTGAACAAACAAACCGGAATGTTCCGGGACTTTAGTAAATACAATGCATCCTGTTTGCAAAAAGGTCTTTCATTGTGTGAGGATGGTAATATTAGATAAGTATAATGTTTCCAATCCATTTCAATCCAGCAAAAACGGAAGTGTTCTATAGCACCAAACAAATTTTTTATATCCTTATTAGTGAATTTCCGTAGGAAAAATGAGCTATTACAGTGGCCCTTATGGTGAGCACCGATCATGGTCCCCAGAACACGTTTTGGGGTGTCATTAAAAATCATAATATATATGTATACATGCGTGCGCACTCTAACGGACGTATTTTACGTCCGATTTGGTCCAAATTTGGTACACACGTTGGTTGTTTAAGTCACTTGGACGAGTTCGGTAGCCAAAAAAATTGACCAGAAGTAGACCACATTTTTGACCGGAAGTACCATGTATATAGGTGTGCGCACTATAACGGTCGCATTTTATGTCCGATTTGGTACACAGGTTGGTTTTCTAAGGCGCTTGGACGAGTTTGTTAGCTAAAATAATTGACCGGAACTAGACCAAATTTTTGACCGGAATTAACTTTATGTATACTGTGCGCACTCTAACGGACGCATTTAACGTCCGACTTGGTCCAAATTTGGTACACAGGTTGGTTTTCTAAGTCGCTGGGACGAGTTCGTTAGCCAAAAAAATTGACCGGAAGTAGACCACATTTTTGACCGGAAGTACCATGTATATAGGTTTGCGCACTCTAACGGTCGCATTTTATGTCCGATTTGGTCCAAATTTGGTACACAGGTTGGTTTTCTAAGACGCTTGGACGAGTTTGTTAGCTAAAATAATTGACCGGAAGTAGATCAAATTTGTGGCCGGAAGTAACATGTATGTATATATGTGTGCGCACTCTAACGAACACATTTTATGTCCGATTTGGTCCAAATTTAGAACACAGGTTGGTTTTCTAAATTTTTTGGAGGAGTTCATGAGCCAGAAAATTGACCGGAAGTAGACCATATTTTTGACCGTAAGTAAGAATTGTTTGAAATTTTTCGTACTAGAATACATTTTTTTTGGTTTTCTTTAAAAAAATAGACATACGAAATAATTCTGCACATTTTGTTTTTTTACGCGACCTTATAATCTGGTTCCCCCCAAAACAATCAAAACGTAAAATACCGTAAAAGTCCCAGAATTAAATCCACTGCCTTTACCGTGGTGACCGATGGGAATATATTTGGTACATGTTGGCAGCACCTTCGTGAGTAGATCAATTTCCCAAATAGTTGATTGAAACTCAAAAGCATATATAAATGTAATTTTGGGAATTCGCTCAACTCACGTCAGCGGTTCAGCTGCGTGGTCGAATTATTGTATTTATCGTAGGGACATTTTATATGTGTATACAAGTTTTTTCTCAATTCATTGTTTGGAAATAAAAATGTCAACTGATATCAAATAGTAAAACAGAACATTTCTTCCTCAGTTAAATCCTGTAAGCACCATTTTATGCTGGAGATCTTTCAGAGAGACAACATGGATTTCGAAGAGGACGATGCACTATTGGAACGATACAGGACGTAGTGCAAGTCTTTGGTTCCGAGCTAAGGAGAAACCCTTCCTCTAGGAGAATAGGACTATCGGCCACTCTGGATGTAAAAAATGCGTTCAATTCCGTCAGATGGGTCGATATGCTTGCAGCCTTGGACAAGGACTTTAAAGTTCTGTAGTATCTTCTTCGCTTGGTCAACAGTTACCTGGAAGATAGAGAATTAGTCTACGATACCAGTGGAGGTCGTCGTAGGAACATTATCACTGCTGGAGCTGCTCAGGGATCTATTCTACGCCCTGATTTGTGGAACGCGTCCTACGATGGAATTTTGCGTACGGACATACCAGATGATATGTTTTTGGTGGGATATGCTGATGACATTGCAGCTGTTATTATTGCGCGGGACACTGAGGGCATACAGCGAAAGCTTAATCAAGTCATGAGACATGTTTCAGCATGGGAGAAACATGGACTCTGCCTAGCAACTCAGAAGACAGAACTGCTACTAATCGCTCGACGAAGGGTCCCAAAAGTTAACCCATTGCTTGTGGGGTCGGAAGAATTACGGACAAACACACCGTGAAGTACCTTAGGCGTAGCTTAGCCTTAGCGGCAACATACACACATAATTTTAATCTTTCAATTGCCGTTTATTAGCGAATTTCCATAGGAAAAGTGAGCTATTGCAGTGGCCCTTATGGTAAGACCCAAGGTCGGGAGTAGCAAATGAGCACCAATCATGATCCCCAGGACACGTTTTTGGGTGTCATTAAAAATCATATATAAATATATGTATATATTTATGTATGTGTGTGCGCGCACTCTAACGGACGCATTTTACGTCCGATTTATACCAAATTTGGTACACACATTGGGTTTCTAAGGCTAACAACAGACGAGACACCGGTGCACGGGACACTTTCCGGTGTCCCAGCTTCTCGCGCGCTACTCAGTGTCTCATCTGTTGACACACATTTAATTGATAGTACATTTAGGGTCCCGTACACTAGTGTACCATACACCGGTGTCTCGTCTGTTGTTAGCCTAAGTCGCTTGAACTGGTAGGTTATCCAGAATAATTGGCTAGAAGTAGACCTCATTTTTGACCGGAAGTATCATGTATATAATTGTGCGCACTCTAACGGACGCATTTTATGTCCGATTTGGTTCAAATTTAGTACACAGGTTGGTTTTCTAAGTCTTTTGGACGAGTTCGTTAGCAAAAAAAATTTACCGGAAGTAGACCTAACTTTTGACCGGAAGTAAAACAATTTTGACATTTTTCGTACTAGAATTATTTTTTTTAAAGTTTTCTTTAAAAAAACGAAAAAATTTTGCACATTTTGTTTTTTTACGTGACCTTGTAGCCCATCTGGTTGCACCAAAAATAATAAAAACGTGAAATACCGTAAAAGTATCAGAATTAAATCCACGGCTTTTACCGTGGTGACCGATGGCAATATATTCGTGAGTAGATCAATTTCCCAAATAGTTGCTTGAAACCCAAAAGCATATATAAATTTAATTTTGGAAATTCGCTCAAATCACGTCAGCTTTTCAGCTGAGTGGTCGAACTATTATTAGATTGTTTTTTATACAACTATTTACTGTTTCCATACGTTTAATGTTATTGTAATAAAGTTGTAGAATTAATCTTAACTAAGATCACAGTTAAATGTCCATTCATTGTAAATACATTCAATAAACATAAAATGTTGGTTCATCAGTCTAGGCTAACCTAAAATTATTGTGTGTCTGTTTAATTTATTGTATCTGTCTTTACGGCAACATACATACAATAATTTTAGGTTAGGCCTAGACTTTACTTTTACATTACATTTACGCATTACATTTTATGTTTGTTAACTCCTGCCAGAACATGCTTTAAGGAACTTCGTTCCAAAATTAATACCTTTGATTGCTCCCCAACCTCCCCCGCCCACCCTCCTTTGAGGAGTTTTAGTGTGCTGTACAGGACACTCGAATGAGCAACTATGCCAAGTTTCAGAACTTTGGGATTTTTTTCCATTTTGGCTAATTTGACAGTCTATATATAGGCAACGAAATAAAAATAAACATAAAAAATTTCTACGAAAAAGGTTTAATGTATAATAATTAAAACAGCTGATTTGGATCGTGAGCTAACCAACACATTTTTAGGTTAGGCCTGTACTGAACCAACACACGTTTCTTAAATGCATTTACATTCATTGTCTTAACAACCAAATTAGCAAGTTTAGAATCAGTTAATTATTAAAAACTAAATAACCAACAGCTATTTAGGTCAAGTATTATAACATAAATGCAAAAGAATGTAGGGATACTAGTAAGCCCCAGTGAAAAATCACAGGCTGATTAATTAGATACACACGGAAATACATCATTTGAAAATCAAGCTATTTAAAAACAACATTAAAACTTACTAAATCTATTCCTACCTGCTGACGGGGATTTTTAACTCGGTAAATGTGTACAATAATAAGGATTACAAAAATTGTGGGCCTATTTATTAAACATTTTTATTGTCATACGTTATTATATATTTAAAGAAAAATAAAAATACTATATTTTAATAGCTTTTTATTTCATTTTGATAGATCAAATGATTTAGAAGTTATTAATATTATAGTGAAGAAATTCATAATCGAATATGTTTATATGTTATACGAAGATGTATGAATGTTTCCGAAGTTAAACGAATATAGGCCTATCTCTTATTTAAATTTGTATAAACAAATATATTGATGATAAAAGGTGTATTTATATACAGTTTAAAACCTGAAAGCAAAGGTTATAACGTATATTGTAGCATACATTAGTTCTATAACTCATATTTAAAAAAATAAACTTCACAAGAAATTATAACGATTGAAGTTGTAAACATAACCCCAAAATATAATCTACCCTGGGTTTGTTTAAGTATTACAGATGATGGGGGAAACCAGCTGTAATATTATATGTTACTCACGTAGTACGTACGTACGGACGTACACTCGCTTTTATAGGAGTGATGAGCATATTGTTCTAGCAGCTGGGACACATGGGTCGATTTCAACAACACTTAGTAGACACAAATGTCTTACTATCTGGGAAAAAATATTTTTGCGGGTAAAAACACCTCATAGCACCCCTAGGACTGGGTATGGTAAGGGGATATGTACAAACAATCGTAAATAACTGTTATTAGTCACGAATCCATTGTTTTAAAAGTCAATGAAATAAATATTTTGAGCAGAAAAACCTAAAGATTGTTTTGCAGAAAAGCTCGGTTACATAAGCTCGTCAATAATAAACCAGATTATCGTTTAGGATAGTTTGTATTTTCAACTGCATACATTGTGTACTGTACACATACCACTGTGGCTTTATGCTTTCCTGGCTCTCAGTAAATAAGGAAAGCAACAACAAACGTAGCCTTCAGGGTTGTAAATGGAGCCTGGATTTAATGTAATGATAATACCGATTGATCTAAATGCATGGATCCCTAAAACCTATATTAAGAGTTCTTTCAAACCCTTAAATTTTATCATCAAAATAAATTTTAAAAAGAGTAATTTTGTCCGTCTGTGTGGCTTTTATAACTTTAAGTAATTTACTTACTTGTTCATGACGCGTTTCGGAACTTTATTCCATCATCAGATTCTCGCTCTATTGAGGTCGTTAACACATTAAAATAAATATACAGTCAACATAACACAAACACAAATATAAGCGCACATTAATACAATAATACATACGTATATTTTTATGTGCACATCGTCGAATACATACGGTCACTGAGGACATCGGACTTTCAACAAGTAATACCGCTCAATGTTTGATTTTCTTATCTATTGCCATTGCTTTGACATACATCAAATTGGAATGGAAGTTCAATTGGTCATTAAAATACCATAAGCTCCCAACTTTTTTTCTGGGCTTTATATATATAATATTCTTCCAGCGTGTCCGTTTGTTTACTCTTCTTACATATGTGTAATGGTTGGAAATTGGCATCAAATATATGTGTAATGGTT